>JAOPJO010000008.1:21263565-21281872 GCA_027123675.1 Molva macrophthalma | reverse complement strand
TGCCCGGGGGGGGGAGAGAGAGAGGGGATGGGGGTGGAGGGGGAGGAGGAGGTGGTGTTGGTGGTGTTGCCGGGAGGAGTAATTTGTCAAATTGGTTTTCACTCATATAATATAATATATAATATACAAATATAATATACACATGTTTTTACAAAATTAAACAGAACAAGGCACTCCGGTGAACCACTAATATCTCACAGATTCTTGGTGATGCCGTGGCCCCCGGGAAAGATGACAGCATCAAAGGTGCTGGCGTCCAACTTGGACAAGTCCTGCATTTGCATCATTCCCTGGCCATGACTGAAGCGCGCAGCCTCCACCATCATGTTCCTACGCAAAGGCCAAAAATAATCATATATACTGTGTTTTGTAAATAATCGAGTACAATATGAACATTTAGATTATTGGAGGTATTACACTAATTGGTAATATTATTATCTAAAAAAGTATATGTGTCTATGTGGCCTAAAACAAGCGAGGCCTACCTGTTCTCTCCAGATGCAGGCTGCTTTTTCATGTGGTCAATCACATTCATCTGCTGTTGATTAGGGGCAAACATCTGAAAGCGCGCTCCATTGCGGCTCAGATGATACATAGTGCTGAAAAACAAGAGTGAGCGATATCTTTGTTTGGTTAATTATGACGCGGTAGAACAACAGTAACTTTGTAATGGGTATGGTACTCACTATACTGCCTCGTGCACATCAGTGCCGTCCCACCAGCCACATCCTGAGAACACCTTAAGTAAAAGTGGATGTGTTTCTTTTAAATATAAAATCCCATGGCACCTGATACTAGTATGCAGCCTATTTTCTATCAGCATGTCTTGAGCCCGTACACTTACCACTGCAATGTTGGTGTTTCCCCAGTTGCCGTAGTCTCCTTGGTGCACGAAGCATGCAGGTTGACGAGAAAGCACATTCAGTGTCTGTTTCGACAGCAGTGCCCGGCTAGCAATCATGGTTGAGCGCTAACTTTTAAAGTTTAAAACTCTCTTGATGTAAATTGGAAGCTTGGAGGCGTTGGATTGCAATAGAGCTAACATCCTCGACTAGTCGAGGCTATACTTATACCTCTGGCCAAATGACGTTGCTTCATCCTATGGCCCCATCGCCCAGACTTTCGAGGATCAGTCATGACTTATTTGACCAGATTTACCTTTGTCCTTGTCCTTCCCTTACACCTCCTCTCTATTAATCACTTGTTTCCTCCAATTAAAATTAATTAGCCAACCTTTCTTTTGTTGAATTTGAGCTTAACTATGCTTTTGTTACAAAGGTACACCAAAAAATAAATGCATATGAAAACGTATATATTTACTAATTGATTTATTACTTCCTTATTCTATTTTTACTCAAGCGTATGCTGTTATTAAATATAAGCCTGCTGGCATATTCATTCTGAAAATGTGTCATGACTAAATACTGAAATGGACTGGAATGTCTTTTATCTCTGACTAACAGATCCATTCTGGTTGTTGGACATTATCACACAATTACATAGCATCTGAAACCCACTAGTACTAAAGTGTTTGAGTTTGTGTTTTACATGGGTAAGAGAACGGTGGATGTGATGTGGCCTCACTTCTATATGCCCTTTAAAGTCTATTAAGATGTAAGGCTCTTACTTGCTTTAATGCCATGTTCCTCTCTCCACTGTCTAGACTGCACCTTGAAATACCCCAGTTCAACACGAGTGTCAACAGGCTCTGTTAACCAGTTTGACCCAAACAGCAACTCCAAGTCACAGTGATGCAGTATGGCCTACATTGCAATGTTAACGATCCTAAAATATTCTTCTTCATGAAGGCCCTTTCCCCTGGTCTAACCATGAATGGCATCTGATGGTGGAATTTGGCATTCACTTTATTGTCCTCCATCACGTATAATTCAGCAGTCCACGATGTTTTACACTTAACATATTTGAACACTTTAGAATTATAGGAAGTTTAATTAACAGAATGCAGAAATGGCATCAAATTATAAACATGTCACAAGTATGATCACATTATACACAATTCTAGGCCTTGGTTTTTTACCTCAAATGAGATTTATGTATGAGTTCACATGACAGAACTTGAGCAAAATGAATAGTTGATTCACTATGTGTGGTCACATGACAATTTTACTCCTTCCTTCCATCATAAAAAATAGTGAACCATGACCGTATCGGTTATAAAAAAAATAACACACAAACACATCCTGTTATTACCCCAAAAGTTTATCAAATTGAATCAGCTGTACTATAAAAGAAACAAGACATGCTATAACACCACAAACACAAAAAACCTGTCCCACATCGTCTAAAACATCAGTTTATTTTCTTGTTCCATCTCAAACACATCACTGATTAAATAAAACTAAAAAACATGTCTACAGAGAAAAGGGGAAATAAAATGTACAGCACTAGAGACAACCAGTGAATTAATCAAAATGACCATTAAACGAAATAGAAATGAAAGTATTTTTGTTGTCATTTCAGCAAAGTCAAATCAAACACACAGCAAGCATATAAAAAAATTCAAAAGTAATTACACTCTTGAATGTTCCATCCATCCACTGTGGCCGATCTGCCCAGCTTCCCAATTTGGCATTGAACTGGCTGTGACTTCTACATCCACTCCATTAACTATTATGGGATGGTCCACGTTGAAACACGACTTCACCTACTTTAGTTTGCTTTACATGTAAGCACCCAATCTGAATCGCAATGTACATGCACATCCCTAGAAAAGCTCCATGGGTGAAAGCAAAAGAAATGTCAATTAAAAAAATCTTCCAGATTTCTGCCGACACTTACGTTTTCATGCACCCACGCCGACAATCAATGGACACGTGCACTCTGTCCGAGGGCAGTGTGTGTTCATCACAGACAACACAGCGCTAGCCATATCCACTGGATAACGAGTTACCAGAACGCACCTTTCTGCGTGGTACGGCCTATGCGTCGGTTGGGTCTGATGAGGCCGATTTTAAAGTAAAATAAAAGCGGTGCTCATAGAGAAGCGTGTGTTAATAAGACAGAACGGACGTCTCCGTTGGCGCGCGGGGTGGGGTCGGGGGGGGGGGGAGAGAGGTCGGAGGTGGGCGGCTGCGTCACGGCGTGTAGGCCGGCGGCGGCTGGAACTGATTGACAATGTCATAGTCGGCAGGGTATGTGTCGCTGCTCTCCTCCATCTCTGACAGAAGCTCCAGCGCCTGCTCCTCCTCCTCTGTGGGGTAGTGGCGCAGCAGGTTGGCGGCCGTGGCCAGGATGGAGGCCCCGCCCGCGCCCGCCACCAGGTAGAAGCTGATGGCGAAGGTGACGTAGATGAGGGAGCCGTGGTACTTCTTGTGCTGCTGCTGTAGCGACAGGATGAGCTCCGAGGCCCAGTAGCAGAAGCCGATCACCGTGGCACACTGCAATACTGAGGTGCACACAAAACACACGGAGGAGAGGACAGTGGGTCATGGCTTAGGATTTGGTTGTACAGTTATGCCAATTAAACCATTTTATCTGATAAGGTATCATGCAGTCCAAGTCTCCCATAAGGGCATGGTAATTTCTGTCAATATCTGTCAATCAGACCCAGACCTTGGGTGTCATACCTGTCAGGATGTGGGCAAAGGCATATCTGCGTGTGATCTTGAGTGCCGGGTGTTTGGGTCCAAACACATCTAAAAGGAACGCAGTCAGACTGCATAGAATGCCCAGGAAGCAGAAGGCAGCAATCACCCTCAGCAATAAGATAGTCTGGGGGTTTACACAATAATCTAGAAGAGAGGAAGAAACAGACAGTTTTGTGTAAGCCATGTGAAATGGGCCACAGATAAACCATTTCCTTTCGGTGTCCCATGTGACCGGATTGTGGTTCTCACCGTCCAGGAGCTTGGGATCGATATAACCCAAGACGTCTGCTACTCCCAGCTCTTGTCTTGGACATGTGCCACCATGGATCCGGAGCCAGGCTGGTTCCGCTAAGGCCGTACATAGTGCGGTTATGGAGAGTGCACCGGGAAGAGCAGATGCCAAGCTTCGCTCTGGCTGCTTAGGCAAAGAGGTACCACCTCTCCTTCTTCTGCCACTAGTGACAGCGGTACCCGGTGGTGCATACATGTTTATCCACTTGCCTTAGCGTCTTTTGGAAAAGTGAAGATACGATTAGCTATATATCCAGTAATACGACGAATGTGATCGTATGGACAGTGTACTTCCCGAAGGCCAGTCCAAATGATATCCCCAAACAGGCAGCAAATACAGTGACGACAGTGACGCACTGCTGTCAATATTGAGAATACAAAGCACTAGCTTTAATTGAAAAGCTTGCTAAAAAACTACGCGATTGACAAATAACGTGAGGACAATAGACCTTTGGGCCTGCTGTTGTTGTTAGCGCACTTGGCTAATGATAGCAAGCCTATTCTAGATATTAGGTTAGCCGCTTAAAAATCTCCCGAGGTCTAAAAAATGTAATCTATTACCTAAGAAAAAACACCTCGAGGTTGAAATGGCAGTCGTTCCGCGTTTTGTCTATAAACAAATTCAAACAAAACTTAAAAAACAGCGCAGTGCCTTCCTGTAAAATATTTGTCTTCCTTGTTCAAGCCATTCTTCCTTTCACTTCCACAGCTTCGGCTTCAGATCAAACCGCGGCCGTGCTGCCATCTAGTGGCGATACTGAAGCACGACAACACACCGCATGCCATGAGCATGTCCTTATACCTAATACCTAATACCTAAAGTTAACCATATCTAAAAAATACCATAACTAACCTAAACCCTAAACTTAACCATATCTTAACTAATTCCTAAACTTAACCATATCTTAACTAATACCTAAACGTAACTAATCTCTAACCTAATACCTAATGTAGACCTTTATCTAAACGTAATTTGCAACGCCATCCTAGGAAAAAATGACTCGCACCTAGGAAAAAATGACTCGCCCCCCTCCGCAAATAGTATTGCGGAACAATACTATTGCAGGAACAAACTATTGCACGCCTTGGGCAACATGGGCGTTAAACCATTCCCGGCCACAGGGGGCAGAACTTTGTAACGATGACTGCGAGGCCGTTCGAGTTAGAATGTAATGGAAGTTTCTAAGATGTAATCTAGCCGTCAGGAAATAACGTCGATGTTTAAACAAAAGTCGTATTATTAGTTTAATTGATTTAGAGACGGGACACTGTTTTACACCGACTACACGTTGTTTAGTGGTCGAACGTCAATCTTGATTCTAGGGGCCGTTTTGCTCCGTTATCTAAGTGAAGTTAGCTGGTTGTGGTGAGCTACGGCCGCCTGACAGGTGGAGATATGAAGAACGCATTGGTACTCGTTGAGAGGTTCATCGCTCATCCAGATTCTCGTTGCTGGCATGTTGCTTGGAACCCCACGGCCACTTTAATGGCCTCCTGTGGAGGCGACCGGGCCATCAGGATATGGGGAAAGGAAGGTGAGTCAAGAAAGTATATTCGGAAAACAAATAGTCAATTGTTAGCTACACCGATCAGCCATCAGGGGCATCCTTTGTGACGTATTGCATGTTAATGTATTGTAGGCGACTCCTGGAAATGCTTGAGTGTGCTTCAGGATGGACACCAGCGCACCGTTAGAAGGGTCGCCTGGTCTCCATGCGGGACTTATCTTGCCTCGGCCAGCTTCGATGCAACTTCATGTATCTGGAAGAAGAAGAATGATGAATTTGAGGTCAGAATAAATATAGAAGCCTATTTTATAATACAGTTTGTAAATTGATCATACACGTCTAGTCAACTCACCATGCAGAATAATGTATCCATTTGTGTCCATGGTTTTATTTTCCCGACAGTGTTTGACAACTTTAGAAGGACATGAAAATGAGGTCAAATGTGTGACATGGGCACCGTCTGGAAATCTACTGGCCACATGTAGCCGAGACAAGAGTGTCTGGGTTTGGGAAGGTCAGTGCCATCACACATATGTGCATTTGGGTTAAATGAGTTGCATTGCTGCATATTTGAAAGTAGTATCACCCATTGTCTCTTACAGTGGACGAGGAGGACGAGTATGAGTGTGTGACTGTAATAAACTCTCACACACAAGATGTCAAACTCGTTGTCTGGCACCCGACACAGGAGGTGGGTAAACAACCACAACGGATCACTCTCTTTTGCCTGTTAATCATTGGATGCCTGTTAACCATTGAAAACAAGCATCCTCATTTTCTGTACTCCCTCCCACTCTCTCTATCCACAGCTTCTGGCTTCAGCCAGCTATGACAACAACATATGTGTTTACAAGGAAGAGGATGATGACTGGGAGTGCAAGGCTACCTTGGAGGGACACACGTCCACAGTCTGGAGCTTGACCTTTGACCCGAGCGGAAAGAGGATGGCCTCGTGCAGCGACGACAGGACCGTGAAGATCTGGAAGTGTCAGAACATAGAGGGGCCGGGTGCGCTGCTCACATGCTCACATTGTGGAAGATGGGTCTGAGACGTTTTGGTGGACCTCGTATTAACTGTCATTTCCGTGTGTTGTCGTACAGGAGACATGTCTTGGAAGTGTGTGTGCACTCTGTCAGGGTTCCACGGACGGACAGTGTACGATATTGCTTGGTAAGCACCGCCCTTCAGGGCAGTGAGGCGAAACTGTTTAATCTGCCTTTCAGGAGCACAAACGTGCACCTCGATTTTGAACATAACTCCATGACCGTAACATGGTAAACAAAAAAAACAAAAAATCTGTGTTTAGGTGTCGTTTAACAGGTGCCCTGGTGACTGCCTGCGGCGATGACAGCGTGCGTGTGTTTAAAGAGGACCTGACTGCTGACCCAGACGAGCCCATCTTCTCCCTGGCTGCCCACGTCAGCAAAGCCCACAGCCAGGATGTGAACTGCGTGGCGTGGAACCCCAAGGAAGCAGGCCTGCTGGCGTCCTGCAGCGACAACGGAGAGATAGCTCTGTGGAAATACCAAGAAGACCACGAATGAGTGGATAGAGAGGACTGCTTCTGTGGCAGCACATCTAACTGGTCATTATTAGCAGTCTCATATAGTCAATATGACCCGTGTTGTATCACACCAGATGTGATGTTACCCACATTAACTCGCCAACATTAAGTATTGTGATGCTCTTACAGCATATTGTGATTGTGCACTTTCCTGTAAACAAATGTTTTTTATAAAATGAACGCACATTATACCAATAATAAAAGTGAACACATTAAATAATTTTGACTCCATTGGTGCATAATTATATACAGTCACAGAAACACGAGTAACAACATTTCACCATAATCTTTTTTATTGAAAAACAATTGGGCCAGAACAAAGTACAAGAATACAATAATGCAGTTACAAATCATCAGTTAAGTACCCATGATGTCTCCCAGCACAGATCGATAGGATTAACAGGGATGTTAAATAATCTGTTTATGTCTTATTAGAATTGACATTGTATTTGAGTAATTTGGCCCTTATATATTGAGAATCTGTTTCCTGGACAGGTCTGTTTACAAAAACTAGACGTGTCAATCCTGTACAACGTAATTTCTGAAGGGTGTATGCAAGACAAGCGATGGCCATTACTAAGAAACAAATAGTCATACAAAAAAGAAATTCCATTGAAATTATCAAAAGAGATAAGAGCCTGGTTTGAACATTTACAGTAAAAACACAAGAAAGACGATCCACCAATCGGGATCAGACACGACGCCACAGTGACCAATGGGCTTGGTCTAGTCAGAATCACTGTCTCCCTCGCTGTCAGCCTCCTTCACGTCCACGCTGAACTTGTACTCCTGGTCGCAGCCCATGTAGGCGTCGCTCATGAAGTACAGCGTGTAGTTGTGGACCCCCATCACCGGCGATACAAAGTCCAGCTTGACCTAGTGAGGATGGAACATAAGTAATGCCATTATTTGACTCCCATTGGTACAGTCACAGCACATACACGTGTTTTGATCACTACAACAACAACAACAACAACAGGTGACCAAATGGCTCCACGTTCTTCACACTGACCTTTGCTTTCTGCTGGAGAGTGAGCCTTTTGATGGAGATGAGACTGTTGGACTTGGGGTCTCCGATCACCACCCACCAGCCCTCCTCGCGTTTCTGAATCCACACAAACACATTGGGGTTGGTCAACACACAGCAAGGTTATTCCACATTAATCACACACAATACCCATTTGTATCAGTGATTATACAAAATGCCTGTATAGTCACTGGAGACGCATGTTTAATGCCAGCTGTGACCGTGTAATCCTACTCAGACCCCTCTGGATACAACTACACTATACCAGGTGTGGACAGGGGAGTCTCAGGAGTCTCAACCAACGCTCCAAATCCACCTGAACCATACCTGTGGGAAGAGAGGTGCAATCACAGGTCCGGTGACCTCCTCCTCCCTCTCCAGCTGAACCAGGACCAGAACCGGACCACCACTGTAAAGAGGAAATACACCATTAATTCTTACATGTATTTTTGCAGCACATAAACATGTATACATTCAACCAGTAAGAACCCAAAATCCATACAGCATGCTCCTAGATAATAAGAGTGCTTCTATACCACCAGTAGTTTATAGTTTACAATCCCAACTACTGATGCCCAGGCGTACCTCTTGATGTTGTCCTTCTCAACCACCTCGTAGGACAGCTCGATGTTGGGGTAGCGGTTACAGAAGCGGGCCACGTCGGCCATCTGGGAGTCCGAGAGCTGCAGCAGGCCACTCCGATCCTCATCCTCCATCTCCATGATGTCGAAGATACTCTCCACGCCCTGGCAGAGAGGGGACGGCGGTCAGATCATCGGCTCTTCAACCACACAACAGCTGGGATCGGTGAAGTACTTTCAGCATGGTCAAATATGTCAAACGTCTAGGCAAACCTTGTCCGTGCATCTCTTGATGTGCTCGGAGGTGAAGTAGGGCAGCTGTTTGAGGTAGGAGTCCTTGGACCACATGGCCTGGGTGACCATCTGGGCCAGCTCCATGGCTGCCAGGGCCGGGCTCAGCCAGCCGTTACTGGACAGCACGTCCACACAGGCCTGGATCAGACGGACAGCCTGCAGTGGACACACACACACACAAACAGTGTTAACCCACATATAAGCGCCATAGTAGGATTCAGTTATTCACGGTTCCCTTATTCTGGGAGCGTTAATGAGGAGTTTTCCTGCCTTGCTCAAGATGTCCTCGGTGTCTGACTGCAGCTCTGCGCTCAGCTGCATCCTGGACAGATGGGCCTGCAGCAGCAGGTTGGTCTTGACGTGGGGGTCGTTGAACTTGGGGTTGTTCAGTTTGTGGGGCACCTTCTGGGCCAGCTGAAAGGCAGAGCGGTTGTTCCAACAGATTCAGTGGGGGATGTTGTTGTTTAGGGCAGGCGATAGTTAAACAACGGAGCTGGGGTCCGTGCGGGGAGGGGGGGGGGGGGGGGGTCCTTACCTGGCCCCACAGGGTGTCCTCGTGATGCCTGATTGGAATGTTGTTGTACTCGGCGGCGTTGGAGATGATCTCGATCAGGCCGCGGATCTTCGTCTTGGCGTTAAGAGACATGCTGAACAACTCTGAAATACACGCCGATAGAAAAGCAGCAATCAAACCAAACGGCTCTTTGGAACGCATCGTTTTCAGTTTCCATACTTAGCGGCAACAAAACAGCCTTCTTTGGTTGTGCACATGCATGCGTGTGTGGAAGGCGTAGCTGGGCTCTGGGGCCACTACTGACCGATGGTGGTGTAGTTGATGTAGTAGTAGGCGGCGATCATGCCCAAGTTGAGGGGCGCAACGTCCACCTCGTCCTCGATGCTGATGCACTTGGACTGCTCCAGGTCGTGGAGGGTGTTCTCCACCAGCTCCGACAGGTGGTCCGACAGGTGGCGATGGGACATGCCTGGGACGGGACGGTGACATGGCACAGGAGTAAGGACAAAACTGAAGCAGATAAACAAAAAACAAACCACCATAGAGAAGCCCTTACAGAGAGGGAGAGAGAGAGAGAGAGAGAGAGACTCACCTTGCAGGTTGTAGTAGTTGGGGTTCTGGGTCATGCGTCGGTACAGGAACGTCCAGGTCAGGTAGTCCACGGCGTCCTGCTTGTTCTCCACCGTCTTGGTGACGATCTCGGCGTTGAAGTGGTCGTGGAGACAGTGGTCCAGATGGGACTCCACTGGCAGCGGCTCGTACAGGAACTTCTTGAAGAAATCCTATTGGAGGAGAGAATGAAAGGCGTCAGTCTTGTAGTTGAACTCCAGACGGAAAATGATAGGTGTAGTTCAATAAGGGGGGGGGGGGGGAGGAAGAGGAGGAGTCCTACCTTCTTGGAGCCCTGACACATGATGACACAGCGGCCCTCGTCGTCCTGCAGCGGCCTGTTGGCCTTGCCTACCATCTGGAGAACGTCGTAGATGGGATAGTCCACGTATCTGCGCACACAGGGAGGAGCGTCTCTTTGACACACTGACTTCATAGCGTTCATCGCCTGCCAAGGCAAACCAACGGGCATGTGGCCCTAAACAAAGACTTACGCGTGGATTTTCCCGTTGTAGTACTGGGTGTCCATGACGATGACCAGGTGCGCAGCGATGTTGGTGCCCCAGCAGAGCGAGCGGGACGCCACCACCACCTGGACCGCACCTGTTTGGGAGGGCAAGGGGTGCAGAGGGTGAGGGAGAGGCGGTGTTCAGGGACACGGGAGCACTGAAGGAGCAGTAGTAGTAGTAGTAATAATAATGGTAGTAGTAGCAGTATAGAAGTTGTAGTAGTAGTAGTAGCAGTACTAGTAGTTGTAGCAGTAATAGTAGTAGTATAAAAGTAGTAGTAGTAGCAGTAGTAGTATAAAAGTAGTAGCAGTACTAGTAGCAGTAGTAGCAGTATAGACGTAGTAGTAGCAGTAATAGTAGTAGTAGCAGCAGTAGCAGTAGCAGCAGCAGCAGCAGTATAGTAGTAGTAGTAGTAGTAGTAGCAGTAGTACTATGGGTGGAGAGAGCCACGAAAGCACCCACCAGAGTTGAAGAGCTGCTCCACGATGCGGCGCTCGGAGGTGGAGAGGCCCTCGTGCAGGTAGCCCACGCCGTTGGCCAGCGTCTCCTTCAGGGTGGCGTCGTTGATCTTCTCCAGGAAGGGCGTCAGGTCCTTCTCTGCGCAGTGCAGGAACCTTTAGGAGGGGCGTCCCGAGACAGGGTTAATATTCGTAGTCCTGTCCCGTCGTCCGTTTCTTATTCAAATGGCAGGTAAACCCCCAAATCATTTTGTTGAGTGGATAACCGTTGGGGTCTCACAGTGTGGGTGAACGTTTCTGTGTTCTTTTTTCACTAGAATGTATAAAGTTGTTAAACTGGGGAAATTCTCTGTAAAACGAAGTCTGCCACTAAAAACGCTTTCCCAGAGCGGTCGTTTTCTATTGGCTGCACACCCTGCTCGAGCAAGGGTGACGTGGGTTTTGACGTTTGACAAAGTCCCTCGCACCTGCTCCTGTGGAACCTCACGTCCCATTTTCTTAAACATGTGGGCAGAAGTTCTGCTGCTAAAACCAGGGTTTACTTACCCATTAAAAACGTTCCTTTCCTTGTACATTTTAGACAATAATAGTATATTATATAGAGTATAGAGTATTTCTATATAGAGTATTTCTATCCCCGGACTGACCTCTGGGGGACGACGTCAGCCGCGCAGAAGGTCAGGATGTCGATGGCGGTGAGGCGCGTCTGTCGGCGGGACGGGACGAACACCAGCGCCGGCTTGGACGGGGAGTGCTTCATGATGGCGTGGTACACGGGCTTGGCCATGGACAGCAGGCGCGTCTGGGTGTGACTCACGTTGAAGCCCTACCAGGAGAAGGAAAGCATTAAAAAACACGTCGTCAGCCAGATCCTCCTCTGTAGGGTTTGGGGTTTGGAGCTGTTTATTGTCGGTGTTTTCGGGGCAGCACCTGAATGTGAAGCTCCAGGGGTACGGGTCTGACGTTGGGGTGGAAGTTGAAGGTGGCCGTGGTGCTGCAGCCCAGCCAGTGGGCCACGTCTTTGGCGTTGGACAGGGAAGAGCTGAGGGCCACAATGCGGATGGGACGCTCGATCTGGGAGGAGATGTAGCGCATCCTGGAGCAGATGACCTCCAACACGGGCTGGTGGAGAGAGAACACCGTCCGTTAGGGACTCCTACAGCCAAGTCCTACAAAAGACCATGGCAGTACATGTCTACTGCTGCTGCAACCAATGGGATGGGAAACATGTTTATCTTACCCCGTTCTCTCCTCCAATCAGATGGGTCTCGTCCACGATGAAGAGGCTGACGTTCTGGACGTTCTTCCTCTGCTTCCAGCGGCGGGACAGGATGTCCCACTTGTCGGGGGTGCTGACGATGATGTCACCTTTCCCCAGGAGCTTCAGGTCCGTGCTGGTCTCTCCGGTCAGCAGCACCACCTTCTTGTTCAGAAGGTCCATGAACTTCTGATGCCAGTCCAGAAAGACCTGAAGGAATGATGGCAGTGAATTGAGTTGGTTTTCCTTCTTTCCTAATTTAGGGCCACTCTGGGTCTCTTTGTCCTTTTGATAGTCACATGTAAAGTACCTGCTCAGCCAGGGCCTCCATGGGGGTGATGTAGACACAGCGGCCCTCTGCGTTGTGCAGCAGCATCCTCAGAATGGCAAACTCAGCGCAGATGGTCTTTCCACTGCCGGTGGGGGCCCCCACAAACACGTTGTCATCGCTGTTGTACACAGCGTTGAACACTAGGGGGAAACATATGGAGTTACAAATAAATAAATGGCAGTAAAACATGTGGAATAAAAATAAATAAATAACAAGACTCAGAACATAATTTGAGAAATATCATGAATGAAATTAAAAATAAGTTAAAGAATAATCAGGAAATGATCAAAGCCCAGCATTAGGCTAGTTGCACAGGTAGCAATTCAAACAGAACTCCACCCGCTCAGACAGTACTACAGTGGAAACACAAAACGTCTTGATACAGCTCAGGGAGAACTATGCAGACCGTAACCATCCATGTCGACGTAAAGCAATAGAAACAACGTGCCAAGACAGGGATCTCTAAATATATAAATAAAGATAAAGATGCGTACTGCGGGCGAAGCTGTGCCTTACCCTGAGTCTGGATGGGGTTGAAGAAGGGGAACTTGTTCTGGTACAGGGTCTCGAAGGCAGAGTTCCTGAGGGCGGTGACGGGCAGGGGCTGCAGGTCCAGCAGCTCGGTGGGAGGGGGGTACTTCTCCGGGAGGATCAGGTGACGGAACGACACGGGGAGCTGCGTCTCACAGGCTGGCGGGGGGGGGGAAGAAGGGCGGTGAGACAACGGCATACGATTGATCGTGGATCGTGGAGCTAGTTCCCAAGACGTTACGTTGGGCGAGCACAGGTGACTTACAGAGCCAGTGGTCCGAGGCCACGCGGATGAAGTACTGCGGCGGCAGAGGCTCGAACACGGGCACGAAGAAGGTGACCAGGTGCTCGTCCTGGGCGTACTTGGCCTTGAGCAGGAAGTACTCGTGGTGGAGGATGACCTCGCTGTCCACATCTTCCACCAGGATCCAGAACGCCTCAGAGGAGCCGTGAATCTGCAAAGGGAGCGACGGATGAGAGTCAGTCACGTGTAAGACGGGGGCTGGGTGTACAGGGTGTACCAGCCTCTTCCAACCCACTTTCCTCGCTGTCCTTGAAAAAGGTTGAATATGCAGGTTTATTCGAAATGTGCTCTAAAATTAATTGTCATGTAGACGCTGTCTTTAAGGCTGCAGGATCACAGTTAATCAACCGACAATACAGCAGCATAAAGAGATTTTTTAGCGAGCCTCACTTATTTTTTGGGAACATTGCGTTTGATTTTGATTGATTTTTCTCCTAAAATAGATAGAAGACATCAATCAACCCTCACCCATTTCCCGCTATTGTATTTTTCGGAAATAGAGCCGCATTTCCTATAGGCCGCAGGAGCACTAAAACGGGGTTGTAGGTTTGAAAATACCACAAACAGTAAAAGCCCTAAAGTGCAGCAGAGAAGCATGTTACAGACCTTGTCGTCCCACTGGAAGTCGGGGGTGATGGTGAGCTCTACTTTGAGTGTGGAGCGCGTGATGGGCTGCAGGTGGACGGCCAGGTCCAGCTTGGGGAACTGGTGGACATACTTGTGGATGGTCTTCCCCATCTTTGGCATGCGGATCAGCTCACCTAGAAGAGGAAAACGACACATTGCATTGAGTTCCGATTCAAAAGGAAGACGCATTTATATAGAATGAATACACCATCATTCTTATTCGATATCGATTGGTATCAATTCGTTAGAATAATAAGGAGCCAATTATAGTCACCAATCTCATTGTGGTTCAGGTCATAGAGGCGCTCGAAGGGGAAGTTCTTCTTCTCGATCTTTTTGATCACTTCTTCCGGCAGCTTCCTGAACTGACGCAGAGGGGACATAGACTGCCACCTAGAGGAGTAACCACAAAGGTTGGTGAGAAATCCCATTCAAATTAGCATTAGATTGGTTTAAAGTACAGCATTAAAATGCTGCGGGCAAAGGACGACCGTGGGCGGACTCACATTCTCTTGTCGATCATCTTGCAGAGGTTCATGGTCTTGTCTGTGAGCTGCGCCCATCCCCTGCTCAGCACGATCTCAAAGATGGCGCGCATCAGCCGTCCAGCACTCTGGTGGACACACACGCGCGTTTAGCTTGGAGCGTTCACGTTCAACGGTAAAAGTGAAACGTGTGGAGGAGGGCGCGGTGGCTGGAGGTCAGGGCTTACCTGCGTGACGTACACCATGTCGGCCATGAGAGCAAAGCCCTCCAGTTTGAGCTGGGAGATGTAGGCCTGCAGCAGAACGTTGATCTGGGAACACCACACAATGGATAGCTTTTAATAATAAACACTTTAAGCCAGCTGAACAAACCACTGTAAGTACCAGTAGAGGGCAGTGGAAGAGGCCATTTCTTGCAAACTTGTTTACAGAGAAAGGATGTACAAACAATATGAGGCAATGTCTACCGATTTATATGTTGCCTCCATCAATCACAAATAGCTAATTAGACCGTACCTTAGCGCTGGGTTCTTCAATGCTCTCCTTGACTGGAATGGGAACCCTTTCCAGTAGCTTCTGGAGCTCCAACTTCTCCTCCTAAAAATAACAAGGCACAAAGAAGCACTACTCAGTTAGCACCGATCTGCCATACAGGCGTGCTGGGTCTTAATGAACCTGGCTCCTTGGTGTCGGCCTTACCTCTCTCACGGTGATGTTCCTGAACTCGGAGGAGAGGGAGAAGACGCGGAAGAGCTCGATCTCGCTGAGCGTGGGCTTCAGCAGCTGGTTGTAGGTCTGGATGGAGTCGTGGGTGATGTAGAAGTGGCTGGCGATGCGGCCCAGGTCTGTGACCTTTAGGAGGGGGGTTGGGATGGTATCACCATTAGACATTAGATGTGGATTTAACAGTGCAGGATTTTAGTTCAATAAAAACACAAAGTCACCGTCAACCTAATTTGAATTTTAACAAACGTAAGCCAATGGCCAGCTAATGGCTCCTTGATGTAAACGTCTCCAAAACACATTGAAATAATGTAAATTGTCTTTAAATAACTTGATGACTCGATCGGAGGGGATTGTCAGCAGTACCTGGAAGTTGCCGGACCGCTTGTCGTACTTGACCAGGCTGTTCTTGTCCAGCACGTTGGCGGCCGTGTGGATCAGGTCCATGCGGCGGCGCTCCAGCAGGGGGTCGGCGCTGCGGTCGTCGTGGGAGACGCCGTACAGCGTGGGGTTGCGGAGCATGCGCACGTACAGGTACGTGTAGCCCAGCCAGTTGACCGCGTCCTGCGGAGGGAGAGGACGGAACGACGCGTCAACCCGACAGCTGGCTTCAAATCATTACGTTACCATCGACGACGTCTAATCGTTATATTACCATCTACCACGTCAAATCATTCAGCAGATGCTTTCATCCGAGGCCACTTACTGATTTAATGATGAACGGTACTTGTAATTTTGTGAATTTACGATAATGCATCAGTGGACAGATGCAGATGGAACAGAACCTTTCGTCTGTGAGTGATTGAGTGAGTGAGGTCGGCTGCCCACCTTGACGTTCTGCACGTTGCCCAGCACGATCTCTGCGTTGAGCATGTCGGCCAGCTTGGCCACCATCTGGCTCTCGATGGGCAGCTGCTGGTTGAGCAGAGACAGGTAGTACTGCAGCTCCCCGTGGGACGTGATCAGGATGCCCTCCCCCTTGGTGTCGTACTGGGGACGGCCGGCACGGCCCAGCATCTACAGCGAACACAAACGCGCTCATACATCACGACCCAGCATCTGACCACAGCGAACACAAGCGCGCTCACACATCAGTGCCCTGGCCCTGTGCGCTGCGGCTCTGCCACGTCCACAAATAAAGACATTTGAATGTGGCACGTTCACCCTGGTCATTTGTGTTCACACTGCAGTATATAAAAGAGCAAACCACGTCCTAATTTGGTTAGAAAAGTTGGTCAGGAGTCGCTTGATTGCCTTCGAAACAAACACGGAAACATTTATCCAATCGCTCTCTCAATCATAAAAAACGAACTTAACAAAATGGAAATGTATTAAACTCATTAGCTGCGTGGATGTTAAACCAAAGTTCCCCGCTAAAGCGAACCCAGCCGTGGTTCCCTTGGAAGCGGAGCAAGACGGACCACCCCAAACGAACCGTGCGATCGGAGGAAACGCTCCATGCTTTGTTACAACGGACCAAGCAGCTCCAGGGAAAGGACCCTCCGAGTGTCCCCATCGCACCCACCTGCAGGATGTCCAGGGCTCCCAGCTCCGTCCAGCGGCCCTTCTCCGGGCTGTACACCTGGGTGCCTTTGATGATGACGGTGTGGGCGGGCAAGTTGACACCCCAGGCCAGTGTTGCCGTGGACACCAGCACCTGGATGTGCTTGTCGGCGAACAGGTCCTCCACCAGGGTACGGTCCACCCGGGTCATGCCGGCGTGGTGGATGGCGAAGCCGTAGGGCAGCAGGTCCTTCAGCTCCAGGTTCTGGAAGAGCGTGGAACCGAGATTTAGCAAGTATTAATAGCAATACTTTGGATTCTCTGCTAAACCAGTGTTTGCCAGAGAATCCCAAAGCGCTTCAACTACTTTTGTATGGGACCAATAGCTTTGTATAAAAGGGAAAACGATATTCTTTATATTAAAGGTCCAGTGAGTAAAATGTAGGTGACCGCTTGAAACGACCCGAATACCCCCCTCCCCCACTGAACTGGTCTGTAATGGGAAAGGTGCCAGTAGGTACTTAAAATGATGTCATTGTCTACGACAGCATCGAGTTGCCAAGTGTAAAGTAATGAAGTTCTTTGATCGATTACAATTTTATTTAGTTACTTAGTCCGTAAATGTAGAACTATAGGTCAAAGCTTACAACTAAAGGTCCTTTTACAATGAAGTCCTCTTATTGCATCCACGGTGGTAAACTACATTCATAGACCTATAATTATCGCTATCTGTTTCATGTGTTGATCATCTCGGTAGCAGTCGGCGCTGCAAGCCGATGTTTACTTGCGCTGCAGTACGTGAATATAGGTTGCTTTCAAGTGTCCAGGGGGGGGGCTTACCTTGCACTGCTCGGCCTCAGTCCTCAGCACCTCGGTGGAGGCAGAGCCCTCCCTGAGGAACAGGCCCAGGGTGTCTTTCTCCAGACACATGTCCCTGATGGCCCGGGCCGTCTTGCCCGTCTCCTTGCGGGAGTGGACGAACACCAGCACCTGGGGGAGAATAGGTACGTGGGTATTGTAAGAAGTTCAGATGGGGTGGCGTAAAGTGGAGGGGCAATGCTTGTCCTTGTGCTTCTACAAAGGGTGAGTGTCCTCCATTTATCCATTTATTTTGTCTAGTGGCGTCAATGTCACCATGCATAAACTAGAACTTAAAATGATGCTGTAACAATACAACATAATATAAAAACATAATACATTTTCTTATACAGTACCCTTGCTGACAACAGCAAGAGCGGAAATAACTTGTTTTTCATAAAAATGCCAATGAACCAAAGTGGGATATCCTGAGGGCTTTGGGGGGTGAGGTCACCCACCTGGTTCTTCCCGGCGTGCTCCATGATCTTTTCGTAGACGATTTCATTCATGATCTGGAAGCGTTTGATGGCCTTCTTCTCTGTGATGCCGACGTAGGTCTGCTCCAGGGGCACAGGGCGGAAACTACCGAAAACACACCCACAGGGCATTATTAACCAATCACAGGGCATTATTAACCAATCACACCCACAGGGCATTATTAACCAATCACACCCACAGGGCATTATTAACCAATCACACCCACAGGGCATTATTAACCAATCA
>JAOPJO010000008.1:21212840-21225552 GCA_027123675.1 Molva macrophthalma | reverse complement strand
CACAGTGTTCCTTTAAAACCTTTACAGACACTTTTACGCAGTTCCCTACTGGTGGCTGAGCCTCTAGCAACAAGATCTCTATAATGTAAATGCATATTGTAAATGCATATTTCTCTGCATGACTATCAGGATGCGCATTAGTGTTGATAAGACAGGCTTTTGAAGAAAAGGGTACAGGACTATGGTGTAATTGAGTTCATGAGCTTACGACGTGACACGTATAGTAGCATCACCACAAGTGATAAGAGAAAAAGCCTCTTTCAATAGTCAACCTGAGGAATGATCTGGTTCTTTCTTCTCTGCATCACATGTGATAGTCTCTCTCCCATGCGCCAACATGAGGGCTTCCTCTGTCTCCATTAATGACAGGAAACTAGTAGAATCGTGCAGTGAACTGTGATAAAGTAACGCTGCGATAGGATCACCGAAATAAGTGGTCAACAACATGAACCAAGCGCACTCGTTCACGCCGTATCTTTTTCTGCAAGCTTTTCTCTGAGATATAACTAAACTTTTCTCCTGTCTTCTATTTTGTGTCGATTGATTCTGCCAAATCCATGGGAATGTAAACTGATCTGACTCGTATGTGTTGTTATTCTTTGTAAATAGGTAGTGCATGCACTGATAATATGTATGTTTCCAAAAACAACTTTGCATGTAAAGATTTTGCAGAGTTTACACAGATTAATAAAAATTGTGGGGGAAAATGCTAATATTCTATTCTGTTACATATGCTTATGCTTGTAGTTTATACAAAGGAAAACTGGTACTATAGACTAGGCACTGTAGAGTATAATCTATGATAATAACACAATGAAAATAAAATAAAATATATGAATACAATGACATTATCCTTCAGTCGTTATAAAGATGCAGCACACATTACCATTGCACTGCGGACATTAGGCCTATTATTTAAAAATGCGTATAGGCATATGGGCCTATTTGTTTCTAATTATCCTAAACGTTGTTGTTATTATCATTTAATTACTATTATGCCCAATAAAATAGGCCTACACTTATTACAACAGTGTAATTAAAATAACAACAACGTTTAAATGAACATTTTATCGAGGAGATAATGTGTGTGGACTCAAAATACAATAATAAGTTATTATAAGTAGTGCGCGTACGCGTGCGGTGCAGGTGCGCACCCCGCGAGCACGCTTTGAAAAATACAGTATCACGTTACCGACGTTTGCTTCCTCCTCCATCAATTAAAGAGGACTAAACTCAGCAGCACCCTGCAAATCACAAGTGAGTTGCCTGCATTGCAAGACTCGAAGCGTCGAGTTATAAGTACTAAATTTGAATCGTTGCTTCCCGGTGATAGTCGTCAATCTACAATTTGATTTTAAGTTCAAGTTTAAGTTTCACCAGCACACTTGACCTACATTGAAATGATACACGAAATTGTACTGTCAGTCGTCCTCGTCTTATCGTTACTTTCTAAGGCAAATGCGCAGGACGGTATGACTTCTGGCCACTTTTGTCCAATACTAAGTTCCGCTGCAAGGAAGGGGCACGACACGCGCCTAACTTTTCTTCAAAGGGCACCACTAGGCAACTTCGTGTTATATCTTACCGTATGGACCGAAGACAACCAATTGGTCAGATGCTCTGTTAATTCCAACCCATTCATCACTGAAGAATACCTCTCTCTCTGCAAGAAGAAAACAGGCGTGCAAATAGACGCAGCCATCCGTCGCTTCAATATCAGCATGCTGCTGTCTCCGGATAATAACCCCTGCACGCCGGATGTTGCCAGAGAGCCTCTGTCTGCCGGTCTAACAACACAACGTGATGATGAATGGGATCCTACCTCCAGAACATCGGAGGTGAAATCGAGAAGAAAACGCTCGTGGTTATTCCCAGGGACTCTATGGTGTGGTACTGGAAGCAGAGCCATGGAGTACAACCAGTTAGGTAAGTACAACCAATTAAGTAAATAATAGTGATTGGAGAACATTCATTATTCAACAGTGATGGCCTTGCATGTTTTAAACATATACTTATAGCAAATATTCGCTTGCAAGGTACCCCCTTTAATATTATTCAAATAGTTTTAGGCCTGTTGGTAAAATAGGCTTTTCAGGGTTGATGTCACAATCGATGTTCAGTCAAACTAAGATAAACAAATATAGAGTTGACAACGGGTGAATGAAAAATAGGCTACGGTTTGACATATTAGACTATATGCCTATATGTCCTATTATCTTATATTAATAGGGCTATGCAGATGTGACACATTTATGATACATAGTAATTTATTAATTAAGATTATTCATGTTTTGCCGTCCAGGAATGTTTGAGAGTGCAGACAAATGCTGCCGTGAGCACGACCACTGTGCGCATATCATCCCCTCCTTTGCCGTGAATTATGGGACGTTCAACACAAACCTTTTTACCGTTTCACACTGTGACTGCGACCAAAGGTAAGTCTGTGGTGAGCTTTTATGAGCGTCTATTCACTAGGATGCGCCCTAGAGAAACCCCTGGTAGCAACAATAAAGCTCCCCTTCTATAACTTCTCTAATTTGGATAGTGTGCAGTTTCACCGTCCATAAATATATCACTATAATTTTATCAGACGTGTTGCTTTATCCCAATTCCCAAGACACCCACGCAGCAATAAAAAACAAACAAACTGGCAGTTAATAAAATAAAGTATATATATTACAGTTGATGATTGATATTAAGTAACATATGTACTGTATTATCCTCTTATATTCTGAATCTATACAAACATGATATATCTTTCTTCCGGCATAAAAGTTGAAACAACAAGTCCTTTCAAAGCAGTCTAAAGGGCAGTCTATCTCCAGATGTATCTTACTTTTGATGATGTCAAGAGAGAACATGCTGGATGGCATTTTGTGGTTTGCTATGGGTTGGAAAATATCAAGTATATTTGAGGAGCGACTTAAGCCTATATATTCAAAGGCTGCACATATCCTCTTACTTGGCACACTATCTTGAAAGTTCATAGAACATTCCAAAAGTGTATTTTTAGTTAACTAACAGGCAAGTGCTCTATGAATCACAATAGTGATACTATACTGTCTTGGCACAAGAAGTATGTATTAAACAAAACATCTCCAATACCTTTTGTCTGGTAGTTTTGAGACTCCTTTTAACAACATAGCAGGACAGTGTAATACTGGAGTGTTCCACTCCCAGCTGAAATGTCCTCTGCCATCTTGAGAGGCATCAGTGGGCATCTTGAAGAAACATGTCCGACCCTTAAGTGCTCCTTAATGACCTGCATCTGAATTCACAGTAGGTTGCTTTGGATAAAGGCATCTACGTGATGACTGAATGGTAAATAACAATTCCCTATAATGTTATGAAATTGCATGCCGTCTTGCGTAACCTCAGTCCTTCTTTGCCCACTGCAAGGTTTAGACAGTGTCTCCTTGGTGTGAACGACACCATATCCAACATGGTGGGCTACACTTTCTTCAATATCTTGAGGGCGCCCTGCTTCAATCTCATCCAACAGAAACAGTGCACTGAGATGTCCTGGTGGGGAAGGTAAGGACCATATATGTCCACACAACTACAATAGTTAATTTATTTATTAGAAATGTGTCTTGTATTAACATGTCGGGCAGTGCCAGCCTATGCAGGCTACATTACCTGGTGTACATTCCTTTTAGTCTGTACAATTTCACTCAATGTTAATCTTCCTTTTATAAAAAAAAGTTTGCATATACCAAACCCTTAATTATACATTTACGAGACAATGCTTCAGAATAGATTTTTTATCTTGAATTGAATGCAATCTTGAATCCTGTCATATACATGCAATATGGCAACCTTATTTGAGGCCAGGAGCTATAAAAACTGTTCCAAACAAAACAAACAATAACCATACATCCATATTTAATCTTAATAGGTGCAAGGTTTCCAAAGAGGCTCCATATGCTGTCTTCCAAAAGTCTTCGAGTTACAACACATCAGTTGTAACAAGCAAGCCTGCTGCTGTCTCCAGCGAAAGTGACAACTCCACTTGCACAGAGGGCTGTGCACTGAGCAACCCAAAGAGGAGACCCAAAGTCAAACACACAGACACGTCTGATCCGACACCTCCTGGGTGTAGGCCCAGAGAGCCACCCAGAGGGGATACTTTCCAACCCAGGAAGAGGGAGGTGAAAGGCTGCCGCAAAAGCAGGAAACAACACGTGACGGCATCCGTCCCAATGCAGCAGACAACGTCGGTGGCACGCTCCACTCCTGCAACCTCATTCCTGAAGATGCCACGGATCAGAGCACAGTCGAGAAGCACCAGAGTTGCTTCTGGTGCGGCCGTCTCAGGTGGTATAAAGAACGCTGCTGGGTTGGGGGTGACACATGCAAGCTTGGCTACATCAAAGGCGATCACCGGGACGACGACTTCCTCAACGCCAAAATCCCCACCTGTACCACAGACAACAGTATCTAATCCACCAGTTAGTGTTGCTACACGGACCACCATCACCCCCAAACATCATAAGAACGTCCAAATGAAACAACGCCGCTGTTCGACTGGGATGTCTGTCATCAAAGGCAGTAGCACTCATCCGTGGCGTAAACCTTGTTTGGAAAAAACGGCAATGCCTCACAAAACAGCTACTACGATACCCTTGACAGTTGAAACTGGATCACCAAGGCAACTGAAAACAGTGGAGAAACAGAGGCCCCATAGAACAGCAGCAGCAGCATCAACAACGCAAGAGACCACATCAAGCCTCTCTTTTACAATCCCAGGAATCAAAACGTCTGGAATCCTGACTGGAAATGCAGACGCATTCTGGGATAATGGCAACCCTCCAAGGAATGCCAATAAAGCACTTGCGAACACAGAACCATTAACAGGTGCTGTAGAAACCCTTCGATGTAGACCTGCTCTGTCAAGTGAACAATTTGCCAATCATGCAGTGTAATATAATCTGATAGGAATCTGCAAAGTGCTATAATACTATAGAATCAAAGGCAAATTATAAAAAAGTTCAACCCCACCTTCTGATTGCAAGAACCACCATTGATATCAGTAAAAGCTTCAGAATTAATTCAATGTTATATTCAAGGGAGTAGGAATAGTGAGAAGTTTGAGGTGTTGTTTTGGTCATTTGCAAGACAATTGACATTCATTTTTGTATTCTACAGGCAATCTGGCCCATTGCACTGTTCTTAAAATGTTGGATGAATGTAAATACAGAATTAGAGCTTTGGAGGAGAAGTATGGTCTAAAGAATATGGAGTCAAAGACCATCTATCATTGTGATTGCATTAATCGGTGAGGCATTGAAAAAATACTCTAGTCAGCTAATATAATTAGCTGACTTGCATAATGTGAAATAAAAAATATCACCAGACATACTTAGACACTTGTTTTGTTAGACATGGTCTCTCCTTTGTACCTCCTACACCTCCTTGAATAACTCTTTATATTTTCCAGGTTGACTGTTAAGATGGAAGACATCAAGCCAACCAAAACAATTCTCTCACTCCTGGTGCATTTTGTCTCAAGGCGCTGCTTTCATCTGCCAATGCAGAAAAAATGTCTTAACAGTAAAAGGTCTAATTAATATTAATGTGTGGTTCTTTTTCATGATTGGATTTTTATGTAAATCTTGAATTTGTCTATAATCTAATATGTGCTTTATTATTTTATTCTTGTCAAGATGCAATGGATACTTCTCTCAAGCTCCTGCTGCATTTCAAGGACTTGAGCAGGAAGTGGGGAAGGACACAGCTGCAAAGACAAATGTTCTCCATGATACAAAGACAGTTATTCCTGTTCGCTTTTTCAAGCGGTGCCTGAGGACCGTTGCACCTGGGATTAACAGATGACTGCACATTTCAATACCTTTAATATTATAGAATGAACTGTACAATCAACATTTTGTTATTTTGTATGTCCATTTCATGAAACATTCTCAGACAGGGTTTTTATTTTTTATTGGGAAATTAATTCCGACATAATATATAAATATATTTTACACATGTAAAACTTTAGAATCATCCATTTTATGTATATTTTTAGAATTTGAAGTGCTTTTATTTTTACTATCAGGAAAATTACACCGCATGTGCACATGATGGCGCCCTAGTATATCTTTACAGTCAACACAGAAATGCTTGTATAATCCAAAAATAGATTCTAATGGTGATTATCCCCGAAAAGTGTTTTCTTTATGGAACAGATAGTCCGAGGTATGGGAAGGAAATGGCATTTTGCTTCATAGATAATCCAATTAACTGCAGGATTCATGCATAATATACATTTGACAGTTTATGCCTTCCCGCAGTGTATGCTGGGAACAATTAGATGGCCTTGGAAACATGGCGTCGTACTGACAGCTGGGAGGTACTCATTATCTTGTCCAACGAGTGATACAGAGGTTGGACAGTTTACGGAACTGTAGTGTTTATTATTATACTGGGAAGGATTGTGTTACCTGCAGGGATTCTCTAGGACGAGTCGTCATGCACGAATAGACGTTTTAATAACGGATTTATTACGAGTGTCACGCCCACTCTGTAATGTTAGCGTACGCGTTAGCTGGATACGCTACTAGCTAATCAGGTCTGCCTGCTGGTAGCTGCTGTCAGCACCTGATGACAACCTGTGTTTTATGAAGAGAGCTGCCTATCTGCTCTTGTTTTCGGTTTGCCGATAACACAAGGTGTATCTTTAGCAGTCCAATACATCCTAAAGGTAGTCCTTCAAGCAACCTGCGAGTATGTGGATTTATAGCTAGCGTACGAGCTAGCCAGGGCGTTTCTGTTATTTCTAGTTACTGAATTTTTAATGTTCGACCCTTTTGGTATATTTGTCGGAGGAGAGAGCGATGGGCTCCGGGGCAGTCGATTCGTCCCAATGGCTCTCTGTGAAGGAGGAAACGATTTTCCTTCACGATGGACTTATTCGGGTCACGGATCTGGCTGAATTACCCAGTGAAATAGGAGTGTCTGAGCAGGGGGACACTGAGCAGGAGGTGAGTAAACCAAAACACCACAAACATGACCGCTGCGGCTCTTTGATTCGGGCGTGTAGCGTTGTATCAACAGTAGCAACGGTTACTAGTGCTGTGCAGTCCATGAGGACTTCAGTGCAGTAAACAGAAGGGATGTCGCCTCTTGCAGACGTAGCCTATGCTGGTTCAGACCGGAACCAGCATACACAACCCATTGAGAAAGTCTCGATAAAGGTTGATAAAGCCAGAACCTTGGTCTTACCACTAGAGCAGTCAAAAAGCTTGTCTGAATATATGAAAAACCCTTCAGTAGCATTTCTAGAATGTACAGAGTGTCAGACATCCGTCTTAAGAGTCTGGTTGACATACGCAGGACTGAAACATTAGGTAAGATGGATATATATCAAAGAAGCATATGCGGTAGAGCAAGTGTTCATTTTGCTTGGCAAAAGTGACTGTTGACAACCGAGAGCTGCTTCAGTAACGGAGCTGCCAAGTTCTTGACCCCACCTAATGTTACAATAAAATTAGGTCTTGCCCCTTAAGCTTCACACCAGAAGCAAACATAGCCCAGTGGTCACCAAGTTGCCGTGGAAGCATTAGTACATTCTCATGACCACAGACAGAAATCCCTCCTGGCAGTGGCCACACATACCTATCTAAAGTAGACCTGGGTTTAGATACCAAATCCTGGCTACCACTGGGGTAGGAGGTCGTTCCCCACAGGTAGTGATGACAACAAGGGTCTTGATCCTGTATTGAGCCAGTCTGATCTTGTGGTGTGGTAAATATCCGAGCCATGAGTGAAATAAGTTCTGAGAAGGTCCAAGAGTCTGCTGCAGCTGTGAGAGGTCCCCACAGGCAGCAGCAAGACTCTGGTTTGCCTGTCTCCTATATTGCTAATACCATGATTTCAGACAAGGCTCGTCTGTTGCTTCCACCCAAGGACCTGCTCTGCCCTCCGCACATTGCAGTCTTCCTGGCTTACGCAATGGCACTATGGTATAGTACTGCAGTTAATGCAGGGGCCTTGTAGTGCTTCCGTTGGTTGACCACATTGAGTACCACAAGTCATGGCTGATTCGCTAGTACTAGAATCTCCATTCATTAAGAAGGGAAAGAGACACCCACCATGGTGGTGGACGGTAATGTTTGTTTTGGATAGTCAAAGGATTAACGAAAAAGGTTTGTGTTCTCACCATTATTATCCAGTTAACACAGAGAAACAGTTTTCTCCTAGTGAATAGGAGGTGAACTAATGTGTAATGCTCACACAGTGACAGCGTATGTGGTCATGCTATGCAGTGTTATGTGCTCACAAATAACAGGGTAAACAAAGGCCAAACAGGGATTACTGCTCCACAGGAATACATGTTCACTAGTCACAGGTTTTCACTTATTAAAAGTATGAGCCAAACAAGAGCGTCAACATGTGCAAGTTAAACAAGGATCAGTCAGTCAATGATAAACAGATGGCTGCAACACGATAATGTATGTTTACTTATAGGCTACTAGTAACTAATTGTATTGATTAAGAGAAACAAATTAATGGCTTTTCCATGTTTACTCCATAAGCTCCTCATTTTGGGTAAATGAATAACAGACTAAAATGAGCATGTCTTACATATCTTATTCCATGCATCAGATTAAACAATATTTTATTCGCTAGAATATTACTTTGCTGTGAATGATCAATAAAAAAGAATGAACAGCTAAAATGGCAAGGTTTCACAGCATTGGTCTTGTATGACACACTATATTATTATTTACAAGTATGTCATTTCCAGCCACATTAAAGAGAGGCCAGAGCGTTAACACATCCTTCTCAAAGCCTTGATGTGGAACGTTTCAAGTAGATACCGAGCATATCCAAACTGGACCAAGGGTATTGTCCTAATCAACTTAAACCGTGCTTGGATTCATTTGTAAAATGCGAAGTGCGCATGACTGGTCAAATTCAATTCAGTGATTCTGCAGTGGAACTTCTCCTATCTAAACTCCTTAGGACCAGGAGCTGACTAAATGAACACTATGGCCGATATCCTTCGTGCCAAAGAGTATTACAAAAATGAAGGCTGTTATTGTATTTGTAAGTGTCTTATAAAGGTTACATGTCACACAATGATCCATTCCAAGTCATAATTCAATCTGAAAAGCAAGATAAAACCCAGTAAATAAGAGATTGGTGAAGGCTACGAGTAAGACAGGAGATATATGATACTACTGCAGCTCTGCAAGCAGACTTGGCTACAAAGTTGTGCTTTCCGTTGAGACTTGAAGCAGTTGAGCTTTCGCCCAGGCCCTGAGGGAGTTCCTTCCGTAACATTGGGTCATCTCACATCCTCTGGCCAGCTACACCAGGCCCTGTTGCCCATGGAGCCAAGTCTGGAGGGGGAAGGGGTCCCCAGTGAAATGGTCTCATATAGCTCAATTTCTTCAACCCACTCCAGAAAAATCCATGTCGGCATACCATGTTAAGTATTGTGCTGTTTACTGGCGGCTATCTAAATATAGAGTTCAGTCCACAATATCTATCTGCTGAACTTCATCATGTAGCCTTGTATAGTTGTGCCAATTCCAAAACATCTACTTGTTTTTATTTAATGATTACGAAGACTAGTAGATGCAGCAAAATTATGAAACTGAAACAACTGTATATTCTTGGTGCAATTTCAGCTGCCGATTACTGCCGTCCCCAATGTCATGTCATTTATAGACCGTATTTAGGTCTCTTGTCAAACAAATCTTGAATGGTTTCTATTTCTTCACGAGGCGGAAGTCACTCATACGTTATCAGCTCCCTGAGGTTATGGTATGAGGCTTCTACAATAGGGTGTTTGAAGAAGGCTATACCTTGGCTTTGTTTGAAGTGACAGAGTTGTGTCTCCCGGTCCCCAGCAGCAGGGTACAGTCAAGATGATACTATGGCTATTTATATCCTCTTAACGTTAGCTTTTTGCAGACCATGGTGGAAAAGGCCCCAGCATCCAATTAAAGACCCTTACTGTAATATTAGTTGCAATTCTGAAATACAATCAATATAGATTGTGCCTGCTCAATTGTATAATGGCTATTTGCTTCTGGTCTGGGATTCTTGGGCAACAGTGTAATCAATATCTAAAATGCTGCCTAAGTGCATGGGAAGCACATCATTCTCACTTGTGATAGGCTGATCCCAACGTGTCTTGCTGTCCCGGACCAACCAGATCTTTTTCAACCTGATCTGTAATTTCATTAGAACATGGGGCCACCAAACCACAAGTATTTTCAAAGAAATCAATGAAATTCAATTTGATGTTTCTATTTTTACCCATGCCTGACTTATACCTCCCTGATGAAGAGCGGCCTTGAACCATGCTAAATGGTGTTAAAAAACCCTTATAATGCCCCGGCCATGGTGGCCATAGTTTGGTTCCAGTTGCCAGTTCAATGGGATAAGATTACATTTTTTAAGCAGTGTATTCATAGCAGCATTTACTTTATAATACTGGCTGAATACTGATGAGCCCAGTTGCTATTGTAATAATATTCTCAGGCAGAAGTTCACACAGTTTGAACTTTGAACCTAAGCATAGTTAGCTGCTTTACGTCATTGAACTAGAGACACCGTTCGCTGTGCTTCTCCTCCGTATTGAATTCTGTTGACACGTTATCCGACTGACTGTGCACTATAACCTAGTAAACTCAAATTAGTGTGTAACCAGACTAGAGCAAAGCGCTAATTATGCAATGAACAGATTAGATTCGATCCTCCAGATACTCCAGTTACATAACACACCACATTTAATTTAATCGGAGGGTAATAATATAATAAGAATTATTCAATCATAAGAATCATATCATTTATTATTATTATACTAACTTCCCCGGTCGTTCTCCGCCAGATCCTCACCTTCGAGACCAAGAACCCAGCGGAGTTGGCCGAGCGTTTGCGTGCCGTCTGCGGCAACCAGAGCAATGCCTACGCCCGGCTGCTAGAGTACCGCCTCAACGCCCTGCGCGGCCTGTGGGGGGCGCAGCGCCAACTGGCCCTGGAGGAGCAGCAGGAGCGCGAGGGGGCCGGAGGGGCCGACGAGGAGGCCCTGGCGCTGCTCAAGCGGCAGGGGCTGCTGCAGCAACCCGAGCAGGCCCCCTTCACCTCCCGCGTGGGCCTGCTGCTGGTCTTCCCCCTGCTGCAGTCGCAGAGCCGCAGCGACCCGGCGCTGTGCGGGGTCACGGCCGAGGTGCTCCTGGCCTGCCTGCGGGACTGCCAGCCGCTCAGCCTCAGCAAGGAGCCGTCCGACTGCCTCAACGGCCTGGAGGGGCTCCTCTGCTCCTGGCTGGAGGACGGTGGCCAGCAGGAGGCCCACACCCCGGCCCTCTACGCATACAGGCAGAGGGAGAACGCCGCCGCCGCCCTCGTGGCGCTGGCTTGTGCCAGGTAGGGCGACACCCAGGCTGGATGCTTTCAGCCTTCAGCCCCTGATTGGTGCATCACCCGACCGGATGAATCCTGGGAGTTTTAAGATAAAGGAACACAAGTCATGCATTGGCAGTCGAAGTGCTGTTGCGTGCGTTGAAAGAGACAAAATGTCAGACATGCACTGTAATTAAGTCAGCTGACATACTAATTATATTTTTAAGTTGAAATTTTTGCTTAAATATTACTTTTTCAGTGACGGTTACTAATACCAACACTGTCAGTAAGATCATAAAATACCCACCCCTCCCCATTGTTTTTCTTTTAAAAGTCAAAGTGCAGATATATAACGTGAGGGGTCTTGGTTTGTTTGCTCGACACCTTCACACCAAGCCACTCAAAGTCCTTTCCTGTTGTGTCACAAGCCAGCGTTTTCACACTGGCTTCTGCTGTTGACAACCGAGCTTGACTTGTCAAAACCAGAACTCGCCGCTCTTTGTCCAGCTTCTGTAGAGGCTAGGGCTGCCATTGTTGAAGGGAAGCATCCAGCCCCACGGCCCCATTCACCAACAGTGGGAGCTAATTAAAGAGCTATCTACTGTTTACCCCTCCCCCCAGCTTTCAATGATGCACCGTTTGCGTTCTATTGTTGTTGTTTTTTTAATTAGGCTTTCCTTAGTCTTAGTGTGGAGGTGGAGAGGGCCCAGGCGACTCAAGGCTGACTCATCCTCTGTCTCTCCAGCATGTGGATAATGACTCACATGGATGAAGAAGCAAAACATACGTGGCTATACATAGCATACTGTTCCAAAGTAGTCAATCGACTCATTTGATGAGGTTGTTTCCCACACTGTGTGCATGCTAGCCTTAAGACGCCTGCAATACACATACGTGTGCTGAAATTGTGTGTAAACTAAAATGGTTGTGATAACACAATAAAACACACGGGATAATATTGCTCATATTCCAGAATGTTACATTTTCTAGGATGTATAGGATATTCTGCTCAGCGATAGAATGATTAAGACGCAGCAAAAAATATTTAAATCTCGGTGTAGAACTTGGTTCTCAATTAACCCAGTATCTTCTCGAAAAACCTGGCAACGTTAATCTATGCACCTCATCCCGGTAGAAGAGGCACTTCACTCCAGATAGGCAACGGAAATTCTATCACAATCCGTGAACTGCTCCCTACCATATTATTCGAGTATTTCCCCGTCGTTCCCCGAGAAAACACTGAGCTGTGCGCTTTGAGCAGCCCTGGACTTACTGCCCTATTGTGTGTGTGTGTGTGTGTGTGTGTGTGTGTGTGTGTGTGTGTGTGTGTGTGTGTGTGTGTGTGTGTGTGTGT
>JAOPJO010000008.1:21195403-21210825 GCA_027123675.1 Molva macrophthalma | reverse complement strand
TGTGTGTGTGTGTGTGTGTGTGTGTGTGTGTGTGTGTGTGTGTGTGTGTGTGTGTGTGTGTGTGTGTGTCCGTCCGCCAAAAGAGGTTTTGTGTACTGTCGGAACGAGGAGCTGGAGCCCGGCTGGGTGGTGTTCAGTGGCGGCCGGCTCCTTCACCGGCCCACCTCCTTCGACGCCAAGCCCCATCAGCTGTGCCATCTCATCGACCCATTCACCCTCCAGGTAAACACACACACACACACACACACACTTCCTCCCTTCCATCCCACAGCACAACATCCGGTCAAGTGGAAGTGACGCCAACATACTTATCGACACCACACATTATGCATTAGGCTCCTCTGTGTTTACGATCTCATATTCTTTATTTGTTGTCCGTCTCCAGGCGTGCCAGATCGTGGCCATGCCAGCCCACCACTTCCCAGTGGGCAGCAGCATGACCACCCTACACCTGTGCTCCGATGGCAGCTACCTGTACTGGATCTGGTCCCCCGGCAGCCTCAACGAGAAGACCCAGAAGGGCCATTCTGTGTTCATGGACGTCTTTCATTTATCGGTGGGTATTCAGAGGCATGGTTCAGCGCTTGTTTTTCTGTCTCTGTTTATCCAAAAGGAACTCTGTCTCCTATGTTAAGTATACTTGCACTGTCACACTTGCACCATGAGACGATTCATATTGCACCCTTTTGTTTTGTTATTACGCCTCTTTCGGTATCTGCGGGCGCGCAGTAAAGTTTCTTCTTCTTCCTCTACCCCTCGTCCCCCCAGACCGAGACGGGGCTGTGCGTGGCGGACATCCTGCAGGAACGGGTCATCCTCACCCGCAAGGAGGGCGAGTCTTCCAAGTGTCTGAACGAGCTGCTCCTGAGCCGCATGTCCCGCTTCCGGGCGTCGCACTCGGCCACGCTGGCGGCCCTCACCGGCTCCACCATCACCAACACGGTGAAAGAAGAGCAGTCCGGTACGGAGGCCACCGCGTTTTACCGTCTACCGGAGGAGCTGTGTCGCGATGTCGTCAGCCTCTCCGGTTTTCAGGGAAGGGAAATCCCGTTGTGGGAGTTCTAGAATGATTAACCGTCACTGTTTCCGTGTTTCAACTTTCCCACAGCGGTCAATACCAGCTGTGGACTTCCCCTGAAGACGCTGAGGAGGACTCCCATGTACGTGTGCGGGACATATTTGGTGATGCTGGCCGCGCCGCCAGGCGTGTCCGGGAGCTCCGCCACCCGCTCGCTGTTCGGAGGAACCAGCGGCCTGTCGTCGCTCAAAAGTAAGCGTGGCAGAGACAACGCAGAGGGTCACTGTTGTGTGTTAATCTGTTAATCTGTCTGGAAGGGATTATTCCGCAACCAATACAGTAATTGGAACAAACTTTTCAATGTTGAGAAACAAAATTCTGAAAGCGTTAAAGTAGTCAACGTTAAAGTTGTTTCCTGCATTAAATGTATTTAATGAATATTGAATTGAAACAAAAAATAATAATTACAATATTATATTATTGACTTATGTAGATGCTCTGAGATGTTACGGCTGACGAGCTTTATGTTGTGTTCATTGCGCCCAGTTCTAGCCTCCAGCCTGGTCTTCAACCTGGCAGACGGGCAGTTCAGCAGCCGAGCAGACCTCATGGACGCCCCGGGCAGCTCTCTAGGCAGGGGTGCGCAGGTGGCAGGGCTGGGTACGCTGGACCTCCACCACATCACCCACAGGGCTAACCCACTGATGCTGTGTTGGAGGAAATGTAGCTAACGCTCTCTGCTCCTTTGTGTCTCTAGGAGCCTGCTACGACGCCCTGAACAACCTGGTGTGGACCTGCTCTAGCGACTACATGGACCAGTGGTTCAACCCCGGGAACCAGGCCTTCCATCACCTGTGCCAAAGGCTGGGCGTCAGCCACGTCATCCAGGAACCCAAAGGTAGACCACTGGGAACCCTTTATATGCTCTTCATCCAAGAAGCAAACCCACCCTGATGGTTGGTGAGCTATAACGGCGCATGTTCTCCAATCACAGAGGAGACCGTTGCCACCTCGGAGGTGATCAACCAGCTGCTTCATCACGTGGGCGCCATGTGCATCCACCAGCTCAACCTGCTGGCGGCCAGCAGCAGCAGCCTGCCCCTGGGGGCCCTGCTGGGGAAGCAGCACCCTATCGAGGCGCGCCACTTCAGCAGCATCTGTGACATCATGGAGAAGGCCATGGTGAACAGCGACACCTGCATCATCCGCTGCATCCTGGTGGTGTTCCAGGTCAGACTGACAAGCCAGTGCCACCCAGGCACATGGTTCCTCCTCCCGCTGGCTTCTTCCGTAGGACCCCTCGCATTGGGTTTCTCCTTTCACTGCCCGGGTGTGTGTGTTCCGACAGCGGCGTCTTTTTGCTCCCCTGCAGGTGGTTTTCAGGTTCTTCAATCCCCAGTCCGAGCAGAACCGGGAGAGCGTGCGGCGCGCCGGCCTCCTGCTGTGGCAGCTGCTCATGGCTCCGGTGGATCAGATCGGAGCGGAGATCCAGAGGGAAGTGTGCCTGGCTATAAGGTGAGCCCGGTGCATCACCATCCCGTACCAATGGGACACAGACATCGGAGGAGCACTGTATCCAGGACCTCAGCGCTAAATGCACTCGCACGTCGACTTGCTGTTCTTTGTGTCGACTTGCTGTTCCTTCCTCTCTTTGTCTCTCCAGCTCGGGCCTAAATACGCTGTACCAGGGGCAGGCAGAACTCAACAAACTGCTGAAGTTAGTGCTAACTGAAGGTGAGTGGAGGAATGACTGAAACTACATTAGCTCAAATGTTTTTTTTTTACCATTGGTTTCTAAGCACGCGACACACATTGCGTAATTTCCAGGCGAGCGGAACAGTGGTCTTTCCCAGCTCCGTGATGTCATCCTCACCAACTTGGCCGAGCAGCTGCAGAAGAATCGATTCGGGAGTGAGGAGGACGACCACTACAGGTCAGAAGTTTCTCCTCCTCTCATTTAGAACGCCTGAATGATTCAACCTGGCTTCTTGTAACCCGAGTGTCCTCATCTGGTGGCATCACATCTCCGTGTGACACGGTGCAGACTGAACGACGAGCTGCTGCACTACATCTTAAAGACGGTGGTCCGGGAGTCCTGCCTCCTCATCACCAAGTGTCAGACGGTTGCCCGGGACGACTTCCAGAAGCTGCTCTCCACTGTGCCGGTAAGCGAAGCGGGAATCGGCAGGGACCTCGCAATACGATATCACAATGATTTTTGAGTGATGATATGATTATGTATTGCATTTCTGTAAATAATGAGATATTGTTTTCGTTGCTATTTTACAATAGCAACAAATTTCATTTTGTGGGGTTTAACGGTAGGTTTGGTTTGGGATTCGTTTCTACAGGTCTGTCGGTGTCTGCCATTGTTTTTACATTAAAATAGCCGAACAGAACCTAGTTGATGCTAATTGACTATTGGCGAATACACTATATTGCCCTCTGTAGGACGGTACCATTCATTTGCTTCCGCTAAGATAATTAGATGTCTCTGCCATACATTTTTCCCCCTCACAAGACAAGTATTGCGGTAGCCAAGAATCTCGATACCTCCGTGAATCAATTCCTTCTTCCCCCACACTCATCATCTCACACGGACTCTCACTCGCACCCCTTCTTCAGGTAGTCTCGCCGAGCCTGAGCTACCTCATGGCCGTTCAGAACCACCTGCTCAGTAACACCGTGCTGATCCGGCCCGACGACGGTGACGACAGCGACAGCTCCCTGCAGGGGGAAACCGTGAAGGTACAGGTAAACACACCCTTTAAGTACCCCGTACCGCTGTCTGTCCATGTGGGGCCCCCCCGTGCGACAGCCCAGAGCGACTCAGGAGCACTGGGACATGGATGCTCCGCCATGACACGGTGTGCTAGCTTGCTTGTGTTTATTCCCCTCCTCTGCGTTAGCGGTCGCCGTGGTTGCCGTGGTTGCCGTTTGCCAAACAGCACAAGTGTTAACTGTAACAGTTTTTTTTTATCAGAGCAGCATAATGGAACTTAACTGCAATATGTTTGTTTTGCTTTTATTTAAAATCACTTATATGTGATTTTTGAGTTATTATTTTGTCTGCAATAGACTAATGGGGGTAGAGGTAGAATTTTAAATCGGGAATTGATGACTTTTGCAAGTTTTCCACTTCAACTTTATTTAAGGCCTTTTTAATGGCTAGTGGGGATATTATAAGTTGCGAAAAATGTGGATTCGTAAATTAAGGCAAAATTTTCAAATCCTATTTTTAATAATAATAATAATCCTTTTGCTTGTGCATCCTTTTATGAAATAAAAAAATAGATGCTTTTATTTTTGTACTGGGAAATCCATGGAGGCATTGTTATGGAAGTGTGGGCCTGCTCTCTGCGTGTGTGCGTGGGCTTGTGTGCGTGCGGTCCACAGGAGCTGCAAAGCAGCATCCTGTCCCTCTCCACCAAGATCCTGGTGGGCTGTGACGAGGCGGTGGAGACCCTGCAGCAGGTGACCACTGCCCTCATCAACAGTGACATCCCTGACCGGGAAACCAGGTGCGAACCCATTTCACACCACGCATTTCAACAATTTTCTCTACCCCTGTACCGTGTCCCTACGTCTGCCCACCTTGTCTCTCCTCTAACCCGGCGTCTCGCCACCTCATGGCTCAATTGACGTATTTGGAAATTCCAATGTTGTGGCGTTTTTCCTCTCTCCCAGACTAAAAGGTCTGGAGCAGGTGACCAAGGCCACCATGTTGGGCCACCTGCTGCCTGTGCTGCTCACCTCGCTGATGCACCCCAACCTGCAGACCCTCACCCTGGCCGACGCCCTCATGCCCCAGCTGGTCCAGCTGGTGCTCTACACCAGCCAGGTCGGTGGGCCCCCTCCAGCACATGGACAATGACTGGATTCAAAAATGTAACTCGAAGTGAGCAATAACGTGTCTCATGGCCTCTTGTTTTCAGACGGCACTGTTGCTGAAGACCCAGTCGCCGCTCTTCACGGAGGGACCTTCCTCCGGGTGCCTAGCACAAGGGGCCAAGGCGTCGCCGGCTGATGACAGGTACATTTCCATAGCCTACAGGTATCTCCTGTCGACCATAGGCATCCTGTTTGTCTAAATGTCAAAATGACCACTCCCAACCCTGCTCCTCCAGGATCCTCGATGAGAGGGAAGAGCCGGGTTTCTTGACCGGCCTCAAAATCCCCACCCCGTGGGCTGCTGGGAAAACGGTGGAGACGGTGCACCCGGTTCGAGACAACTACAAGTTCAAGGAGACGGTGCACATCCCAGGGGCGCGGTGCCTGTACCTTAGGTTCGACTCCCGCTGCTCCTCGCAGTACGACTACGACAAGGTACTGGAGGGTGGCAGAGGGCGTGTCCCATGTTTGGAGAACACGGGTTGTGTCGCCGTAAGATCAAGCGACTGACTTGAGCCTCGTTAATGTTTGCTTTCCAGCTGGTCATTTACGCCGGCCCCAACACCAATAGTCGGAAGGTGACGGAGTACGGAGGAAACACGCTGGGGTACGGCAGTCGCAGTGTCCTGGGGACCGGCTGGCCCAAAGACCTCGTCAAGGTACGCATAAAAACCCGCGCTTTGGCTGGGCCACGGCACACGTACGTCTAGAGACACGACCTAGAGACCTTACGATGTTTCTGCTGCAGGTTGAGGGCGACACCGTCACGTTCTCATTCGAGATGAGGAGCGGCCGTGAGCACAACACCCCGGACAAAGCCATGTGGGGCTTCTCCTGCACCGTCAGGGCCCAGGTAGAGAAACACGATCTTCCCCCCTGTGCTCCGAGCACGTACGCCTCCTCGCTTTTATCGTTGCGGCAGAGCGCTGTAACGTGATCGCGTCGGGCCGGCCTCATCCTGAATGCGCTGTTTTGTTTTGGCTGTCTTTCAGGAGTCATCGGAGGACGTCTCTGGAGGCCTTCCCTTCCTGGCAGACCTGGCCCTGGGCCTGTCGGTGCTGGCGTGCTCCATGCTCCGCATCCTGTACTACGGCCCCGAGGTCACCCGGGAGGAGGAGGCCTGCCACGATCTGCTCTGCTCGAAGCTGCTTCAGAGGTAATAACTCACATACACAATGGTTCATTACACATTGTGCAATGTTGGATGGGGAAAAAAGCTAGCAGGAGCGCTTCTGCTGCTCCCCTTAAGCTCTGAGGCTCTTGGCTGGGAATGTCACTAGGAAAAAGAAGAGGGGAAATTATAACCGCAAAAAGAGATGTGATGATAATGGATCTAGGTGCAGGCACTCATGACGGTTTTCAATTAAAAAGCCTATGTACTCCAACCCGTATCAGCACCGGTGTCAGATGTCGGATGGATGACTAGTTTTCCACTACTCTTCCCACGGCAGAGTTGGCTGATTACCGATGTGTTGTGTCCTCAGGTGCCAGTGGCAGGTGGAGGCCAACGGGGCCATCTCCCCGGCCCTCACCCCCAGCCCGTCCCCGCTCCCCCTCACCATCGATGAGGACCGGGAGTTCACCTACCCCTCTGACGTGCTGATCCCCCCCCCGGGCATCCTGTTGGGCAGCCACTTTGACCTGCCACGCATCCGCCTCCCTCCGGGCATCATGGGCCGTCTGCGGGAGGTTTCGGGGAGAGCCCGGCCACAGTTCCGCCCCAGCATCAAGTAAGACCACCGCCCGTCTTCCGCGGGACTAGGAGTTTCCTCACCGAAGAAAGTAACATGAGGACATGCGGTCATTCCCTCCCTCACGGCATCTCCCCTTCCCTCCTCTTGGTGTCTTGTCCCTCAGGGAGGTGATCAGGCCAGATGTGATGGAGGAGGTCATAGTGTCCTGTGTTATAAAACACCTAACCCTGGTGGACGCGCTGCAGTCGCTGGTGAACTACCAGTACCGCGAGGAGCACGCGGAGGAGTACGACCTGGTGTGCAAGATCATGACGGAGACCTTCAAGAAGATCAACGCCATGGAGCGCCAGCTGCAGGTAGGACCGAGCCCATGAGCCTCTCCGGAATATAACCGGGGACTTCCCCTCTTGGAATAGACATTATTGCCATAACATGCCAGTCCTGACTGTTGGATGGATATGAGGCAAAAGGGTTCATCTCTGCGTAGTCAGAGATGAGGACAGTTGAACAACAAGCAAACTTGAATATGTATATGTTTGTCCAACTAATGCATAAATATACAAGTGTTGTCCTAACAGGCCGATACATTCTCTAGAACTAATATGAGCGTGTTAGTCCTCGGGGATGTTGTTAGGTCAGGGATGAATGGACTGAGCCTATTCAAGTCAATGCTTTCCTTTTTGCAGCCAATATAAAATAAGTAATGATACAAAAATGTTTTTTCATTATTCACCCCCTGTGTGGTGTTGAACTCAAATAGCACAGCCAACCTGCATTACAGCGGGCCCAGTGGCCTCCACCAGAACGGTCTGATCCCCGCGTACTAAGATGGCTTGTGTCTCCTCAGAGTGTGGCTGAGCTGGAGCAGAAGTGGCAGAGCGAGGTGGAGGACGCCCAGCAGGGGAAGCTGGAGAACAACTCTCCTTTCTTCCACGACTACCATTTTTTCGAGGTAAACAATTTGTTCTCCACAAAACATGTCTGCAGCCCTTCCTCCGGCGGGGGGGGGGGGGGCCTCCTGTGTGCTGCCATGCCGATGACTTCTTCTTTATTTTCACTGTGTTTACTTTATTCGCCAGAACAAAATTAAAGAGCTGGAATTACTCTGCTCCCTGAAGGAGGTCCCACTCGACTTCAGTGATTTGGAGAATGTTGTCCTCGCGCTGAGGTAATTCATTTACGTAACCCCGCTTTGTCTGGGAAATGGCCCCTGCCCACGGGGTGTACTCGGTCCCCTTCGTGTTGTAAGACACACCTTCTTGTGTTTTACGCACCTGTAGGGAAAAGTTCTTCCAGGAAGTGAACTCGATCCACCTGAAGAGCAGCGCGCCGCTGGGCAAAACCAAAGCCCTGGTGAAGAGCCTGATGAACCGCACCGATCTCCTCCTCCACGTCACCATCGCTCCTCACTGCAGAAGCCTGGCAACCACGCCGGCCGGAACGCCGGGGCCTGGTACTCCTTCCTCATTCCTCCTTCCTCCTCCACCCCCCCCGATCCATAATGGCTTCCTCATGTACGATGTACCCATGAGTTCCCATGAGTTCTCTCTGGAGATCAGTCTGGCCTCCAGCCCGTTGAAAGCCTCTCCCAAAAATACAAGAATGAAAGGGCCAATCAGGGCTTGGGGAGGGAGTTTGTGAGGAATTAAGGAGCGCCGCAGTCTGTGCAGAATTTCAATGGCAGCACCCAAGGAAAGTTGAGCAATCGATGGAGCAATCAATATCGTTTTATTTGACACAGACTGAATAAAGCTTTTCAGACATTTGCACCGACGGCTTTTCTCAGAGGAGAACATGTTTTGTGCTACAGCAACAGCATAACATAGTTATCTATCTGATCGGCTACGTCCTTTTTTGAACCACGTAAGGCCGCGCCCATGTGTTGAGAGAGCCTGATCTTCATTGCGAAACGCTAACTTTGCATATCTGGATGGTCTCACAAAGCTAGAAGTACCCAGCCTCGTAGCGCCAGCAATGCTGACAACGTTAACCATCCTCCTGCTCACCTGTTTCAGCCTCCAAGTCTGTGTCGGACAGCAAAACGGGAGTCCCCATGGCGAAGCAGCCGGTCTTCCTGCGCAGCATGTCCGCTCCCTCCGACCTGGAGATGATCGCCAACCAGGACTTGGAGTTCACACACGCACCCCAACGGTGAGCCTCTAAATCAGGGTAGACGCTCTGATCTCACCCAGAGACATGGGGACGGATGGATGGATGAATGAATGAATGGATGGATGGATGGATGGATGGATGGATGCGGTAGTAACCGGTTACTACCGCATCCATTCATTAATTTGCTTAATTTCATTCATGGTCCCCTCTCCTCCGCCCCGCCCTTAGGAGGCGGCACCACCCCACGAGTCACCGCAGCAGCTCCTTCACGCTGCTGCAGTCGCTGGCCAACGAGGACAGCCGAGACAAGCCCACGTACAGCGTGCTGCTGGGGCAGCTCTTCGCGTTCATCGGGACCACGCCCGACCAGACTGTAAGTCCGTCGCCCGCCACTTCCACTCTGTGACCGCCGCTCTCCTTCTTTCCAAACGCACGCGACCGAGACTGAGCCTTTCCGCGTTGCGTCACCGCAGGTGTCGAGCAGCAGCTTCCTGTCCGCGGCGCAGACCCGCTGGCGGCGAGGCAGCACGCGGAAGCAGGCGCTGGTGCACATGAGGGAGCTGCTCACTGCCGCCGTGCGCGTGGGCGGAGTCACGCACCTGGTGGGGCCGGTGACCATGGTGCTGCAGGGGGGCCCCAGGTAAGGGCAGCGGGGCCGTGTCTTTGTGAGCCGCAATGAATGCATGCAGGCGAACACACTGAACCAACAACCGAAAGTGGGAATAGAAACGTTTCCTGCGTACTGATTTAGCTGTGGTAGCTCCCCACCCCCTCCGAGGGGGCGTATTGATGCAACGGACGTAATCAACCGATGTTATTGCTCTGCCTGTTCCAGCAGGAGGGTAAGGGTTCAATTAGGGATGGTAATTCAGACTTTTTTTGCTGACCGATGACCGACAGTCGCTATCCGGTCATTAACCGTTAACCAATACGGAAAATTGCATTTGAAAGGAGGGCCTCTTGCACACTTTCAAATTTTAAGCTATCAATAATCAGTACGTTACGAAGGCATATTCGAACAGTTGAACTCCTAAAGCTTTTCAAACACAGGCTCTGGAAGCCTGTGTGGCCCAGGCATTATTAAAGGGTCACTATTGTACCACCGGGTATGAGTGTGATTAGCCATTACAAGCCGTTTCAAAATCTGCCCTGTGCCTTAGCAACATCACACGTGGGAGTGTCCGCCTAGATTTATGATGGAAAGATAAGCCTACCAGTTACTGGTATAATATTGGGAATCTGAACTGCAGTAGCCATTTTAAATGCTCGGTGTCAATGTTACATATTGTACCTTTTAAAGAATTTGGTGAGTTTGTTAAGACCCCAGGTTAATTGTTAACATTGTCTATGCCCAGATGTAAATCAGCCATTATTTTTGTTCAACTAATCCCCTATGGCAGTTGTAGGCGTGTTACGAAACTGGGCAGTTGGCGATCAATTGACATCCATTATATTCCAAATGTGTGTTTAGCAGCTCTCATAGCTGCATCTTCGTTTTGTCCAACACAAGTAAGGGCATACGAACTGCCCTGGCGGTTAGATCGTTTTCTCCAATAGTGCACATAAACGATCAAATCCAACGGTTTCAATTCTGTGTTTACCCGCCATGCGCATGCATCACGGACTTGGAGGCCGAGGAGTGCAGTTAGGATTCGGTGTGAAGAAAGTGGCTGCGTTGCAGGCAGTGTGGGGATTCAGAATTCTGAGTGCAGAGACACATTTCAATACGTCGCAAGGCAAGGGAAGTGCAGGGGAGTGTGTTTTTTAAACAGATTGTGACTGATGTAGGATTGAGGAGCTGACCTGCGGAGGAATGGTGGAGCAGGTCCAGGAGGCCTTTGGGGAGACCATGACATCTGTGGTGTCCCTCTGTGCCCGCTACCCTATTGCCTGCGCCAACAGCATCGGCTTGCTGTGCACAATCCCCTACACCAGGCAAGGAAGAAGATAAAACCGACTGCATTTGCATTCCTGTTTGTCTAAGCTAACACCCCTATACAGTAAGTTAGCCTAGCATGACATCACGCCCTGTGTCCTCTCTGTGTTGCCGTAGGAGTGAGGAGCAGTGCCTGGTGCGCAGCGGCTTGGTCCAGCTCATGGACCGCCTGTGCAGCCTGAGCAGCCAGAGGGAAAGCAGCTCCAACGAGAAGCAGACCAAGAAGCAGAAGGTGGCCACCATGGCCTGGGCCGCGTTCCAGGTGTTGGCCAACCGCTGCATAGAGTGGGAGAAGGTGGAGGGTAGGTCAAACCACAAGTGTTGGCTGGAGTAATGTGAGGCGATGCCAAGATACCGCTTCTTTTTAAGCCGAAGGATATGTTTTAGTTTAGTAGGCATGTCTTGTGGTTAGCAGTGTTGAGCAAAAAGCCTTTTCCCTAAAGCCCATGTTTTATACACCAAACTGAGGGATGCAGAATATATAGAGATAGGAGAGGGAAAGATGAGACACGATCGACACATATTGATGCTGTTTCAGAGAAGGCCAGGAACCGCGTAGGGAATAGATGGTGTTGAATTATGAATCGACGAATGAAAGCAAGTCTGCCCATGTTCGGACGGGCAAAAGCTTTGAGAGCATAACATTCATTTCCTCCACCGGTCTGATGAAACTCGCAGTGCATCTGCCTCAACTCGGGGTGGGGTTGGGGGGGGGGGGGGGTCCACGTTGCACCGGGTTAGCTCACTCCGGGTAATCCCTCGTCCCTTTGCTCTCTCCTGCCAGGCGGTTCCACCGACGCTGTCCACTCAGGCCTGGCCCGCCAGGTGTCCAGCCTGCTCACCAACCACCTGGCCCGCGCCACCGAGTGCTGCGGCAACCAGGCGGCCGGCAACGACGCCCTGCAGGACGTCCTGAGTCTGCTCAACGACCTGTCCAGGTCCGGGGTCCCTCCCCTCCGCACACCACAGGACCAAACCAAACCGCCCCCGTTTACGTTCACGTTTAGGGCATTTAGCGGACGCTTTTATCCAGAGCGACTTACAATAAGTACATTTGTCAGAAGAAAGAGAAACAACAATACATCGCTGTCGGTACAGTAAGGATGTTCATAGAAACAAGTGCCAAGCGCTTACAATCGCTAGTTTAACCCATTCCCACGTATACCACAAAGATAGCTAGAATAAGATGCCACGCAATGCTAAGCACTATTTTTAAGTGCAAGGACGTACACCATACAATTAGTGCGTACATTAAGTGCCCCCCTCCCGCGAGCGCGCGCACTAACGCAACGGTGATTCCCGTCCCTCTAGGAGTCACATAGGGAAGACCATCCTGAGCCAGCCGGCCTGCGTCTCCAAACTGCTGTCCCTGCTGCTGGACCAGCGTCCCTCCCCCAAGCTGGTGCTCATCATCCTGCAGCTGTGCCGCGCCGCCCTGCCGCTCATGAGCGTGGAGGACTGCGGCAACGTGGCGCTGCCCACCTGGAGCTACTCCATCAGCACGCTGGACGCCGAGCAGCAGGATGCCAGCGACCCCGCGTCCCGCATCGCCGCCCTGCTGCTGGCCAAGCTGGCCGACTACGTGGTACCAGGTGGGACGGTTTGTTGTTTTGATGGCCGTGATGCTTTGTTTAAACACTAGGTAGGGGTCCTGGGATAGGAGCACACGCTCACTATCTCCTGTTGGTGGCCTCGTTTGAAGGTTTTTCTGTCATAGTTGGGATCAGTTTTACATGTGTCTTGGATATTTTACTTCGAGCCTTTTTGATGCTTTTCCGGGTCACACTTTACCGGCGCCATGCCTTTTACAGAAATAAATGCCTCCAACTCAGCGTCGTAGAAGTAATGCATTATGCTGTTAAGCAGCGGGATTCCTGGTGGATAAGAGGTGTCGTGTCGTCACTTTCAGGATGCCAGACCCTGCTCTCCCCCAGTGCCTCTGAGCCCGACACCAGCCTGACCCGCGCCAGCTCCAAGGGAGCCCTGAAGTCGGATAAGGAGGGCGGCGAGGAGGGGGAGGCGGTGGACGGAAAGCTCTCCATCTTCATCCACAAGAGGGAGGACCAGTCGTCCCACGAGGTCCTGCAGCCGCTGCTCAGGTTGGAAGCCATTCCGAGAAACCTGCTCAGTCAGTGTATTCTGATGGTGTGGTTGTGTGTGCGTTGGTCTGACGCAAGCGTTTCCCTGGCTCTCCCTCTCCGTGTGCTGCAGTAGCTCAGAAGGTCGGCCCTTCCGACTAGGCACCGGAGCCAACATGGAGAAGGTGGTGAAGATGGACCGAGACATGACCAAGGTAGGGGCGAGAGACACCGACCTGATGCTGACAGCAGTGTTTGGGTTCTCAAATCCCACCTCTTCAGCCTGGCTTTCCCCCACTGATAACCCCTCTTTCTTTTCAGTTTTTGTTAGTTTTGTTTCTAGTTATTGTTTTGTATTGTCTTGTAAAGCGACTGGCGACTAGGAAAAGCGCTTTATAAATGTCATGTCTTATGGTTATTATTGATTATTATTCACAGGTGTATGTATTGTCATGGTGTGTTTTTTATTTTGATCAAATCCCTGCTTCCAGAGCGGCAGCTGCGAGGTGATCACCGAGGAGGCGTCTGCGGCCCTGAGGAAGGCCAACAAGTGGGCTCAGTCTGGGCTGATCGTGAGCGTGGGCCCCCCTGTGGAGGCCGCGCCCCCGGAGGTGGCTGGAGGGGTCACCACTGGTGACAAGAAGAAAACGGCTCAGACTGCAGTGTGTAGGGACCGCAACTCGGACCTGGCCAGGTGATCTTTGATGAAAGATGATATGAATGATTCACACCCATAGCCATTTCATAAGCATGTGCATGTTCATTATAATTTCATTATACATTTATAGTCACTAGCTTGGCTTTCTGTGTGTATATGTATATATATATATGTGTGTGTGTGTGTGTGTGAACAAAAATATGGGTGTTCGATTTCGTTTTGGGAATGCAATGGTGTGGATCTGCTTATCTTTCTCATGTTGTAACACCACAACATTATTGTTCTCGGCCCCTAAACCCTGTTTTTATTTGGATGTTTTCCAGGTCAGACCCGGTCAGGCCGTTCATCAGCGGCCACGTGGCGAACAGCATGGCTGCAGAGGTGATCGCCCTGCTGCATAGCCTGCTCACAGCCCCAGAGTCCAACACAGCTCAAATCTGGACCAGCACGGCCGAGAAGGTAGATGGCCGCCGGCTAGCGTGTGTACACCTCACATAAGCCTGTTGGCAGGCTGTTGTTTTCCCACATCCATGACCTTTTAGAGCTGTCCCATGTATTTAGGTCAACCGAATGACTCTTCATTCTGTGTGTGTGTGTGTGTGTGTGTGTGTGTCTACGTGTTTGTGTGTTTGTGTGTGTGTGCGCGTGCACCAGGTGCTCTCCCGGGCGTTGATGTTCATCCCTCAGCTGGGGAAGTACGCTGAGAGCATCCTGGAGACAGGCAGCAGCAGTGGCAGGAAGCTGGCCAAGCTGCAGGCCATTGGGAGGCAGGCAGTGGCTGCGCTCTGCGCCCTGGGGGGCTTCAAGGAGACCATCAAGATCGGCTCCGAGGTCCAGGTGGGTCAGAAGTCCAAATTGTCGTCACTAACGCTGTTGACCCAAAAACAGCCCGCGTTCCGAGGTCATCGTCGACTGTGCTGTTAAAGTGCTTTCCTTCTTCTTTGGCAGGTGGTGGGCAAGGGAGTGCTGGGCAGTGTTGGCGTTGTGCTGTCCATCAACGAGCAGGAGGGCATCGCCACGGTGAAGTTTCCTTCCTGTGAATACAGACGAGCCTGCAAATCCTCAGACGTCCTGACCGTGCCCATATCACGCCTCTGCACGCCCAGATCTGAGGTAACGATCCTTTAACACGGCTAGTCTCCCTTTGATCTGTACCCGCGTCCTCACCTCACCTCCCCTCGTCTCCGTCTGTCTGGATCCCTCCTCCCCTACCTCCATCTCTAGAATGTCTCATTCTTGCCCTTTCGCTCTGCAGGCCCTGCCCCTCTACAAGCTGTCCATCACAGAGAAGGTGGTGCAGGCGGTGCAGTCCATGCTTCTGCCACAGGAGGGCAGCCTCTCCATCCACACCTCACTCCCTGCCACTGGGGACGGCTCAAGCCCCGTCATGGCTGCCGTGCGCCTGCTCGCTGAGATCAGAACCAGGTATTTCAATAACAGAAATCATAATGACGTGTATATTTATTTATTTTTTTTTATTTTTTTTTTTATTAAATTGTTTTCCACTGAATACCTAATTCCCTGTCGCTCGGCCCAGCCAGTCTACTCCCTAAGCCTCTGCGTCTCCCTCGCAGGGCGTGTCTGGTGATGGCCCAGCTCCTGGAGGACAGCTCCTTCTGCGAGGAGTTCATCCAGCAGTGCCCCGCGGCGGTGGAGGTGCTGAACCTGGTGGCCCAGGAGTGCAGCCCCGGGGAGCGGCTGGGCATGGTGGAGTCTCAGTGCGAGAGGGTGCGGATGCTCTACCGGGACTGCGCCCGACCACCACCCCCGCCACTGCAGACGGAGCGGCGCCAGGTGGGGATGGGGGGAAATGAACCCCTGGATGTGACTCACAATGGCCGCCACGAGAAACGCAGAAGAAGGGGGATCTTGGGGAATTAGAGGTGGCAGAGCAGGTCATCTTGCAATGCAGGGTGTTGCAGGAGGGATGAGGCTTTCAGACCCTTGACCCCAATCTGTTACCTGTGTGTGTGTGTGTGTGTGTGTGTGTGTGTGTGTGTGTGTGTGTGTGTGTGTGTGTGTGTGTGTGTGTGTG
>JAOPJO010000008.1:21142100-21155270 GCA_027123675.1 Molva macrophthalma | reverse complement strand
CCATATACTAACAGTAACACTATCACTAACCATATACTAACCCTACCACTATCACTAACCATATACTAACCCTAACCATATACTAACCCTAACCCTACCACTATCACTAACCATATACTAACACTATCACTAACCATATACTAACCCTAACACTATCACTAACCATATACTAACCCTACCACTAACCATATACTAACCCTAACCCTACCACTAACCATATACTAACCCTACCACTATCACTAACCATATACTAACACTAACACTATCACTTACCATATACTAACCCTAACACTATCACTAACCATATACTAACCCTACCACTTACCATATACTAACCCTACCACTATCACTAACCATATACTAACCCTAACACTAACCATATACTTCCACTAACTCTACCACTAACCATATACTAACCCTAACCCTACCACCATCACTAACCATATAGTAACACTAACCCTACCACTAACCATATACTAACCCTAACCCTACCACTAACCATATACTAAACCCAACCCTACCACCATCACTAACCATGTAGTAACACTAACCCTACCACTAACCCTACCACCATCACTAACCATATAGTAACACTAACCCTACCAGTAACCATATAGTAACCCTAACCCTATTACTAACACTAACCTAACTTACTCGCTAACTCTTTTACTAACACTAACCCTATTACTAATTCTTTGATGGTAGGCACGAGCCCTGAATCTTACCATTTTCTCCCACTTAACCCCCCCCCCCAATAGCATTTTTATTTTAGTTGCACCCAGCCTTCACTGTCTACATACTGCCCCTCAGAGGCCAGTCTCAGCTACTACACAACAACCTATCACCGACCTGTAAAACTATCACCTGACTGTAACACCATCAACTAGCAACAAACTAACCACATTTATAAAGTGATGTAAACTAATGGTTCAGCCATGCCATGGGAATGAGAGATGAGTCAGCTCAAATGTTGTAGCATTGTAACCGCGCGCCGCTTGCTTTCCTTTGTTCCGTTTTACCGCTGGACAAGTCCCAAGGATGACGCGGCATCCTCAGCCCCCGAAATAGTACGTCGGTATTAATTATACTACAGGATAAGTGAAACAGCGACATTGACATGTTGATTTAATAAATATACGAATACAATTCGATAGACGTCCAGAGATGGTTCGCCCCAGCTGCTTCGAGGAAGCTAACAGCTAGCAGCGCAGGAGGAAACGAGGACAGGTGATGGAAGCAGACTTTGCCCTGGGAATAGACATGAAGCATCGATGCTATAGTTAAGAGATTTTCTGTGTAGCTTTTATAGTGGGCCTATTTGTTATTTTTCGCTTACTTTTAATTGTGAAACTGCTCTGGCAATGTCATGGTCTTTTGAATTGAACGGGCCAACAACGGCCCTACAGCGATGAACACTTCAGTTGGCCAGACTTCAGTTATCCTCAGACCCGCTGGAGAGGGGAAGTTTACCCGCTCAACCAAAACACCAGAACACCTTCGTGTGTGAAACATGAAGCAGCCCACCTAGGCTAGGGGCAGTGGGCATGACCCTAACATGCTCCTTCATCACTAAGGAGGGCCCGTGGCCTCATCATGTTACATATCTAAATCATCTATAGGTAAAATTGACTGTCTCACTGTTACCAAGGCAACCAGAAGGGCCGCACCTGCACGTAGTTTTACTAATTAGGTCCCCGCTTCGTGGTAATGAGTTCACCTGTTGCGGTTCGCGCTCTGTTTGCTTTGACCTGTCTGTCGGTCTGCTGCTGCTCGCGCTGCGTTTCATTCAGTAAACCAAATATGTTGGGGAAACCAACCGTTTATCAGTCTAACGTCCCCGATGTACGGTAATCTTAATAATATTTTAGAAATTGAACCATAACTTGGTTGAAATTCTCCGGTTAAACTTAAGTGACTAATGACAGATCTGGTCCTCTGTTTTGCAGGTTAACCGCGAGGTAACGAACACTTTTCGAAGTAAAACGGACTGCTATATCTGGACCTGCTGTGAGTAGAACATTATTTTTTCTACTAGGCCTACTTGATATGTTTAATAATGTTAGCTCTGGATGTAAATGGACGTGAACTGTTTTCAATTAGTATTTTCTCGTGGATATCGGTCTATTGTGTTTTTTACTCGGGTGCTCTGTTCATGTTGTTGGATGTGTGCGTTAAGATGTTTAGAGTCTGATGCGTTGGCAGCCATGTTTTAATTAAACCCTTAATGGATGTATTGGTTTTGTTTAAGGGCTGGTAATAATAGTATAAAGAATGTTGATTGATCTTACAAATGCTTCAAAATATCAAAAGCTTAATAATAAACTTTTAAACTTGTAAGTCGGTAGCTCTAGAAAGAGTAGATGGGTGCCGAAGATGTGGAAAGGAACGCATGAATAATCTAAATGAAGTGAACATGAAGCAGCTTTGCCACCGTGTTCAGTAGTCCATTTGAGCTCTAAAACGAATTGGCTCGTTGCACTCCTTCACAGGCCAAGAAGAAGAAACTCTGGTCCTGTGAGTATCCCAATGTAACCACGAAGAAGAAACTGCGAACTGTAAGTCCCCGTTTTTCCTTTTCATGCTGGGGCATCGTTTTGGCCTCCTGTTTGATCTGGTTGGTGAAGGTTGATTTTAAAGTAAGGATACTTGGTAAGGATTTTATGTTGGTACATGGGCTAATTCAGTGTTTAGTTTAAACTAGTTGTGAATGCTGTTTTGTTTAAATTAGTGCAGTATAGGTTCTAAGTGAAGGGTGTAAAAATAGTCAAATTTCTGTGGGTACAGCCAAGACATACTCAGGGTTGTGTTCGGACTTATTCTGCCTACTTCGCCACTACTTTCCTGAACTTTGCATCACATCACACGTGTTGTCTTACTGATGGGGGTGTGGTCTGAGTGATCAGAGATGCATGCTAGGGTTCTGTGCTGTCTGAAGTCTATAGTTCTGTAGACGCGCCCCCTCGGGACAAACCAAATGTTTAAGAGGCCGTCGTAATGCCAGTTACATGAATTGGAACGTCCTTCAAGACAGTGACAGAGACTCCCCTAAGGAGAAACGGCAGGAGCACGATGTGAGGGCTCTTCCTCTCAGCAACTAGAACACAACCTCGCTCCTGCACCTGAGAACCATGGAGCACGTTTCAACGTCCCCCTCCATACATCTTGAAACCATAGCGATGGTTTCTCTACCTCCCCAGCTGGAGGAGAGCACAACTGCAGTTCAGAACGGGTCCTTGTTGGGATCTTTCCAGGATGGTTTCTGATTTGAGGGGACCCATCTTCTAGGGCCAGCTGGCCTCGCCCATTACTCTGCAGTTCAGCCTGAGAAAGTCTTGCGTCTGAGCTCATCGGCCTGCTGCTCAGATGGGATGATGAGGATCATGCTGTTCAATACCTACCACCCCACCACTGGGTTGTTCTTCTGTTCAAGACCTACCACCCCACCACTGGGTTGTTCTTCTGTTCAAGACCTACCACCCCACCACTGGGTGGTCCTTCTCAACAGACTACCTACCTCACCACTTCCATCAAATCCTGTCCTCAGGCTCATCAAATTGGCACCGTTTGCATCTGAAGGATACTCATTCAGGAAACCACTGGACTGCCAGGACGTCACTTCAGGGACTGCAGTCAACCTTGTTTATATTTTGGCGACACCCTGCACAATCAATTAGCAATGTGGACAGTACTGAAGAATGTTCAAGAATGTTGTACAAAATTTGAATCTGACAACTAAGGTATTATGGTTACCAGGGCTGCAACAATTTGTAGACTTTGATTTTTCAATCCGATTTTTAAAAATAATTGATTAATCGTTTTGGTCATTTATCAAGGACAAATACTGGATCATTATAAACTGATTACTTGTGGTTTTCTTTGCTGCTCACTTTGGTAACTTGTGACGGTATTTGCTATTTATGACATTTTGATTTAATCAAATTATTTTTTTGCTTTTTCAATCTATGAAAATAATCGTTAGTTGCAGCCCTAGTTGACAGCAGTTGTTTTTTCTGCAGGCTTCCATTGCGAAGCTTATAACAAGGTTCTTACTTTGTTTCCTTGTTTGGCTTCGTTTTTCTTTGAGTATGATAATCGTTTGTTTATACTGAAGTATATACTTATACTTCATGTGTGAGCGTGGTCAGCTTTCGATCTGGCATAGGGTTCTTCATGTGTGCGTGGCCAGGGTTCTACCTGGCATAGGGTTCTTCATGTGTGAGCGTGGTCAGCTTTCAATCTGGCATAGGGTTCTTCATGTGTGCGTGGCGAGGGTTCTACCTGGCATGGGGTTCTTCATGTGAGCGTGGCCATGGTTCTACCTGGCATGGGGTTCTTCATGTGAGTGTGGCCGGGGTTCTACCTGGCATGGGGTTCTTCATGTGAGTGTGGCCGGGGTTCTACCTGGCATGGGGTATTACAGGGAACGACCTAACACGGCATACTATGTGTGAGCATCTTGACATGGGTGTCATGCAAAAATAAACATGATGTGGGATGACCCCTCAATTTTTAAACTGGTTTTGTTTAGGTGGTGGTCCATTTTATCGCTGCATTTATCTTTTGAATTTTCAGCTACAGTACGACGCTACTGAACTTCCTTGAGTATCTTTTGGCCGGACGTTTCTGGATGACTTAGGTCTGTGTCCCAAATCAACCACGGAAACAAAGTGGGTGGTACAGGCACACGAGGTGCCTTTGCCATCCAGTATACATCAAGAGCTTAGACCAATCCAGCATCTGGCCTTTTATTTCATCTCCTACACACTGGGCAGGACGACTTGAGTGTCATGCAGATTGGATTGCAGTGTGACTGAATAATGTGAGCAACGGGTGCAAACTAGGACCAAAATGGGAAGGAACAACGGATGCCTGGAACAATGGATGATGGACTCCGAATGGATGGATTCTGACGTTCGGAAGTTTGAAAATGTACCAGAACATTTTTGTAAATGGTTATTTAAGCTTGACAGTCTGCAAAGTTGCTGCCCTTCCTACCCCTGAAACGTTGATGGCTGGCAAGCCCTGTGGATGGTCTTCTGTGCTGAGATGCAAGTCTTTCTCATGCTGAATTGTAATGTATTGGACAAGGCTGGCTGGACCTGTGATATAGGTCCCCTTGACTCAGAAACCATCTTGGAAACATCCCAACCAGGGTCCTCTTCAAGCTGAAGATATGCTCTTCAGATGAGGTAAAGAAACCCTCACTGTGGCTTCAAGATCTATGAAGAGGTACATTGAAATGTGCTCCATGGTTCTCTCAAGTAAGAGCTAGGTTGCATTCTAGTCGCTGAAGAGCCCTCACATCCTACCCTTGGCATTTCCTTTTGGGGAGTCCCTGTCACAGCCCTGACGGATATTCCAGTTCATGTAACTGACGTTACGACAGCCTTTTGAACACATGGTTTCTTCTGAGGGGGCAAATCTACAGAACTGTAGACTTCAGACAGCACATTATCCTAGCATGCATCTCTGGTCACTCAGACCACACCCAGATCAATAAGGCAACACATGCAATGTGCATGCAACGTTTTTGAGAGTAGCAAGGAAGTGGACAAAAGGCATCAGAACAGAGCATCTCAAGTCTATAGCTCTGTAAGGGGAAGGGAAGATTATTTGTAATTTCTGGAAGTATTGGTTTATTTTAAGACATTGTATTTTCTCTAAAAATAGACTTTATACGTCTACATTTCTAGATAATTTATAAATGTGGTCAATATTCTGTGATGAGGGCTATCAGTTTTTAGGGCAGGATTTCAGGTTAAAAGCGGTTACCTAACCTGACAAAATCAGTATTAGGTCGGTTGTTGAGTCACCTGAGGTAAGCTGGCAGTACGATCAGGATTGGCATTTGTGTAACCTCACTAACGAGAGCACCCTATTAGGGTCATCTGGCAGTACCCTATTTCTATCAGTAACCATCTGGCATGTTTGACAAATTTCTTGCGTTTTGCCGAATTTTCTTGCGTTTCTCACAATTTTACCTACGACTTCGATAATTGCGTTGTACTTTTAAGATGACGCTCGCTGCGTACCAAACTGCGTTCTTGCGTTCACATTTTTGAGGCGCGAATAAGATCGGAGACAATTTGCCATTTTCATACATTTTCATGGACTACGAACAACCCAGCAGCTGAATATGGCTAAGTATCATTTTACTATTATATGAACTATTGACACTGCTAGTGTTTTAAATATCTGTGCTGTGAGTTGTCAGTTAAACTACCAAATGGCAAGGAATGACTTTTTACACTATACTTTTGTGGCGAATAGTAATGGTAGCTTCGGAAAGTAATCAACAGCTAAACTAATGGAACCATGTCCCACATGTTAATACAGACTAAAGAACTGTACAAAGCTGAAATTATAACTAGTTTGTGTCACAAGGTGTCTGCCTCCACACCCAGCTCCACACCTCCCTGCTGTCACCACTGGTCTAAGAAGTCCATAACAGTGAGGTCAGTGCACTTTCAGTTTCAGTGCTTGAATAACTTGTCTTATCTATGTAGTCTCTACTGGACTTAAGAAATAACAGGAAGGGTTCAATGATGGCATGCTTATTTCCTTAAATCAAATGGTATTGCTGTTCAGAAGAGTCAAATGTTAATTGTTGAGCAAATGCTGCCATAAAACTGCGGCTGTAGATGAAATGCCACATAACACAAGGCAACTAAACGTTTTTTCCTCTTAAGCACCCTGTGATTACTGTATTGGTTTTCTGTTTATTCTTGGTGAGGCCATGAGGTAAAGCTGAATGAAGAGTAGTGACAGATTCAGACGCACTACAGCTTTTCTCATTTTCAAAGTTTTTCTCATTTTCAGTTTTTCTCATTGACTTGGAAAATAAGGCAGGACAGGTTCTTTCGGAAAGCAATTGAAAGTTGATGCATCACTTCCTGTTTCTGGTAGTTGTTCCCATGTGATTCCAGTGTGTTATCTTGGCGTTGTGATGTCTTGTTCTTCAATGGTGAATGTTGTGTTTTAACAGTGGGGGCAACTGTCTTGAACCTGTATGATGCACAAGATGACGATCTAACCGCACAGGTGAGCTTTTGAAATTGGCGGTTTCACATTGATGCCCACTGTATTTACCCATCATTTTCTATAACATTATGACCTTCTCAAAGGGATCTATGCAGAGTGGTCGGGGAGGCAGTTTAATTACATGCACGTGTTCATAAAGATGCTGTGATCCTGGGAAGGAATGAGGCACCAGGGTGGACCTGAAGCTGGGGACCAGAGGGTAACCATCACCAAGCTGTTCTGAAACGCTAAACGCCCAGAGATTATTTTTAGTTCTTGCAAACGATTGTAGAGGGTAACTTTCAGATTTTCGTTCTCAAATTTTGCCATAGCTGAGGTAATATTTTGGATCATCTGAGTCATATGAGCTGTTTTTACTCCTATTGCTGCTGCTACTACCATAGTTTATACATTACGCAATAAGTCAACATGCAAATGCAAGGGTGTTTGTTACCAGATGTTAGACCGAGCTACCCCTGTTGTTACCAGACAAACTACCCCTGTTGTTACCAGACAAACTACCCCTGTTGTTGCCAGACGGTGAGGTGAAACCACCTGTTTGTTACAGACCAGGATCCATGGTGGAGGGGAGCCGTGCTGGAGGACCTGCCTGATGAAGGACGTCCCACGGGTAAGGACAGCGTCTCTAAAGTGATTATCACTCTCACTGACACCTCAATGGAATAGAGTACTGCTGCTACTACTACTGCTAAACTAGCCACTCAACTAGTCCTCAATCTCACTGCAGCCATCCCTTTGATCAAATTAAGAGTTGTAGATTTCGATTTAACACATGATAGCAAGTCTGTCTGCTGAGGTGTGAGACCATTTTTAATTCATATCCTGATTGTGTTGTGACTAGATGACGCAGATGACCCACCAGGATCCCACGGCTCAACTAATGGTGTTAACCAGACCAGGAACCTTGGCTGAGACCTGATGGAGGAACACCGTGAGTCTACCTGCCAAGTATTACTCGTAAGTTAGCATAAACTCTATTGTTTACTACCAGACATTACTGCAAACTACCACTTATACCAGACCGCACAAACCACTGCTGTTACCAGACCATCAAACTACCACTGTGTTACCAGACCATCAAACTACGACTGATACCAGACCGCACAAACCACAGCTGTGTTACCAGACCATCAAACTACCACTGTGTTACCAGACCATCAAACTATGACTGATACCAGACCATCAAACTATGACTGATACCAGACCGCACAAACCACAGCTGTGTTACCAGACCATCAAACTACCACTGTTACCAGAACAAACTGCTGATGTATGTTACCAGAGCAGAAAAACTACCAGTGTGATTGTTGCCAGACATTGAGGCCAAACTTCCGCTGTTTGTTACGGCCAGGAATCCATGAGGAGGGGAGCTGATGGCAGGGCCGTGCTGGAGGACCTGCCTGCTGAAAGATGTCCCGGTGGGGTGAGTGACACCCATCTCTAAAGGGATGACCACTGAGGAGAGAGAGCTGACGCAGGAGCCGTGCATCTGGAAGGTGAATCTGGTACTGATGGTACTCGTACAGGGCAGGATGTGGTGTTCTCCATCAAATGGTACTGGGTTCCATCCCCAAGTTCTCAGACTACATGTAATGACATGCATCTGAATTCACCAAGTCTCTTTGGATAGGAGGGTCTGCTAAATAACTGAATGTTGTACCATTTTGAATGAGAATAATCCATGTCATCCATGTTTGTAAGGCGCGGTTGAAATGCTGTGTTCAGCCTGGGGCAGACACACCTGAGCTGTATCACACCTGTATCTCTGAACAGCCCAGTCCTCAGGTCAGTAGTCTGAAGATAACATGAGCTACAACTAGAAGGCCTTCTACTTCTAGGATATGGTGTTGATTAACTACAGTTGTAATAACCTATTGATAACGTGACACTACTTCAAATTGTCTTAAAGTGAACAATTAGAATTTTTTTTCTCTGGCAACATTTCAGTGACCAACAAACAGCACCTCATCCCAGCTCATCATGGCTGGACTGGATTCATCTCCTGCACTCACACAACGTGACTGTCACCATATGCTGCCCATTAGGATCCTCCTAACGTGTTCCATCAAGGGTTCCTTCCCTCCCACAGTGGGAGGGTTCCTTCCCTCCCACAGTGGGAGGGTTCCTTCCCTCCCACAGTGGGAGGGTTCCTTGTCCTCCAAGGAGTTGGGGTTCAGTGTTAGGGACAGTTAGGGTGAGATGGTTGAGGCCTGGGCTGGTTTCACGATAAACCGCTCTGTTTTCAAAATGGGTTTGGACAACGGACACAACGCTTCCCCAAAATGTTTCAGTGTGCAAACGCTTTTTAAAATGTATACTAATTGTGTTTTATAATATAAAATCCTATGAAATCCTACCTTGTTGTGTGGCTTTTTCAGCATGTTGTGCGGTAAGTTTACTGATTTCAACCTTCTGGGTCAGTATATAACCCTAGGGTCAATTAGAACTTCCATGAGTTTACTAATACACATTATACACATGCATATTACCATTACACAATATTCTCTAACCTTAACCACCCCTCTAACTTAACCTTGCCCCTCCCAGCTACCCTTACCTTAACCTCCCCTTTACCCTCACCTTAACTTCCCCCTCCCCTCTATCCTCACTTTAACCTCCCTTTTCCCCTCTATCCTCACTTTAACCTCCCTTTTCCCCTCTATCCTCACTTTAACCTCCCTTTTCCCTTAACCTCACTCATCTACACTAACCTTAACCTCCCTTTTCCCCTCTATCCTCACTCTAACCTCCCTTTTCCCTTAACCTCACCCCTCATCTACACTGACCTTAACCTCCCCTCTACCCTCACCTTAACCTCCCATCTATCCTAACCTCCCAGCTACCCTCAGTTTAACCTCCCATCTATCTTAACCCCCCTCCTATTCTCCCCCCTCATCTACCTTAACCTCCCCTCACCTTAACCTCCCCTCTACCCTCACCTTAACCTCCCCTCTACCCTAGCCTTAACCCCCCCCACTATGTTTACATTTGTCAACCGATTTCAAGGAGTGGTTTTCTTAAGCGATTATGATGTACGTGTAGTAAAAAAAGTAAAGTAAATATGAATATAAAGATTGAAATCCGATGAAAGATATAGATATCTATATACATATAAATATTTCCTATTGTTACAAGACACTTGAATTTGAATATCATAATTGTGTCCTGTCCCTACTGACCTGTTTCCACTTCCTGTTTGGTGTCCATCTTCGCGAGGCTCCTGCATTGTCCCTCACGTGGGCACTTCCTCATTTGCGTTTCATAATTTCATATTCATTACCATGTTCCGTTTTTGATAATACATTTCATAAGGCATAGCCATAGTTCACATACCCCTTCTGTTTAAAGTAAAAGTAGGGCAGCACATTAGTATTTTTGCGGTAGGCTAATAAATTCGAATTTTAGTATTTTTAACCCCTGGCTTATGTGTCAAAATAAATTAAAAAAATCTAACGTCTCTCCACTTGGGGCTCCTACTTTCTGTGTGTGTGTTCCCATAGTAACCAAGGCCGGCAAGGCGGAGAAGAACAGATTTAGTTTAACTTTCGTTATTTTTTATGCCCAAGCTTTTAACAATTGAAAGGTTACAATCTCCGTGTGTCATCATATGAAGGCCTTACTGACATGGATCTGGAGGATTATTTCAGGACTATCCGCGAGGGACAGCTTGGATTGTGAGTCTCTAATCGGAATGACTTATTTGCGTGCATGTTTGTGCAGGCCATTGTATTGTGCCCACTTTGATCCTCGTTAGTTTAGTTCATGTTCTGTTTGTGTCCGCCCAGAGAAGTACCGAAACAGCGGTACGCGAAGACGGGAGCCACGCAAATGCTGGAGAAACGCAAAGAAAATATTGAAGCGGGCGAACAGCTTAATGCTCAAATAGAGGTAGGATATATCCGACGTCTAACTGATGTATTTACACTTCATCTTAACTCCTGCGGGGTGGTATAATGCATTTTTATTTTATCCTGGCACTCACTGCCGGCAGTTCCACAACGTGGACATAAATCTGGCCAGTGTTGATGATTGTTGGCACACTGTGTGCGTAATGCAGGTATTCGAGCACAAAAGGAACAGTTTGCGACAGCGCCGAGACGTAGTGCTCCATAAAGAGGAAAATCTCAAGGAGTCACTAATAAACTTTGACAAATTTCTTCAGGTACGTGGCAAGATTTATCAACCATTAACTCTTTGTCGGCGTTCTCTCTCTCTCTCTCTCTCTCTCTCTCTCTCTCTCTCTCTCTCTCTCTCTCTCTCTCTCTCTCTCTCTCTCTCAAAAAGCTGTATTAAGCTGAAAAACTAATAAGAAAAAAAAGAGTGAGAAACGTATAAAGTACCAAGGAAGTATGAAATGATACGATGTAGGAGAATGACGCCAAGTGCAGCAGAAGCACGAAGAAGGCGGAGAAGGAGCGGCAGCTGGTGCTTCAGAAGGACGCGGAGGTTCGGAGGCTCAGCAGGGAGTGCGGCGCCCTGGACAGGAGAAGACAGCAGTTACAGCTCTCGGTGCAGAGAAACGTCCTCTATTGGACATTTCTGGAACGGGTCCTCCAGACAGCCAAGGTGATCCAGAAGCACACATACAAAGCCCCATGACGTTTATAGTCGAGATAAAATATACATTGTCTCTTGAATGAAATGTTAAAAAGAGTACAGCCTATGTTTCTTCTTCTTTTATAAATCCATTATATTGCACTTCAAAATAACATGACAGTATACAGATAGTGATGAAATCATTTGTAAGAAGCCACTCGTTCGTTGCTCCCCTTCGCGGGGCGCACTAAACGCGCGCGGTGGTCCAGTTGGAGGAGGTGTGGGAGCTGGTGGGTCGCTTTGAGACCCTGCTGGTCACGAAGACCCAGCTGTGTGAGAGGGAGAGCCAGGCTCAGGAGCTGCTGGACCGCCACCGAGGGAGCCTGCAGAGGGAGCTGGACCGACAGAACTGCCTGCTGATGCACAACAACAACCTGCTCTCCCGGCTGCAGACCCAGCTGGACCTCTCACGGGCCGACACCCTGGCATGGGTAACGCAGTTTACTCGAGACGTCTCACCTGTGGTTCTGTGTTGTGGCCGTGTCATGGACCATGTTAATGTCCCGCTGGCCTGTGGGGTTGTATGTGCTAGTCTACTTTCAACTTCATCTAAAATCTTCCATTTTGGCGCCAATTGGACTCTTACGATGATGGAGAGATCCCTCTCTAGGGTAACTTCTCAAGGTTTCTTCCTTGAGACATATTTACATATATATATACAAAATAAATATATATAAATGAGTGATGTCAAAATTAGCGCGTTAATCTTTGCGTTAATTTTTAAAGATTTAACTCGTTAAAAAAAGTTACGCAATTAACGCGGCTTTGTTTATTTCCTGGCGGCTGAGCACGTCGCTCTCACAGTATTTCAATTTAAAGAGCCAGTGAGCCCACTGTTCAGATGGCATCTGAACACTAGGAGATTTAAAAAAATGTGTTTTGGGCTGAGTTTTAGGAAAGAGGGGGCGTGTTATCCCCACGGTTACTACTACCCACGCCAACTTTATGATTCTTTTTTAGTACCGTCGTTGTGTAACTTACGAGCGTTATAATAAGCGATGTTGTATATGAAATCCGCCACACACCGTAGCGTTATACTATAGGTGTCCGGGAAGCCTAACCCTCACATTGCTGCTCAGACGGAGCTTCACCATCCACACACACCGTAGCGTTGTACAATAAGTTTCCGAAAAGCTACATTTTCTCTCGGATGCCGCAGTCAACCGCTGCCCAGACAGAGCTCCACACGTCCACACAGACCGCGCCACCGGTACCCCTTGGTCACGAAAAGAACGCCACCTGCGTGCGCAGCAGAGTGGAACGTCCATGGTGTTTTGGGGAGAATGGCAAAAACATTTTTTTCTCTAAATTGGGGACTTATTTCGGTAACAGTGATAAAATGGCATCGATTACTATGTTGACGATCATATAAGACAAATGACCACGTTTAAAAAAAGTGGTTTTGGGTTCACTGGCTCTTTAAATACTTCCTTTGTGTTGATTCTACATAAATTCCATCACATCTTACTATTCCACATTTAATTATCCATTATTACAAGCTTCAATCTTGAGAAGATTGACAGCACTAATATA
>JAOPJO010000008.1:21082671-21098719 GCA_027123675.1 Molva macrophthalma | reverse complement strand
CCCCCCCCCCCCCCCCCCCCCCCCCCCCCCCCCCCCCCCCCCCCCCGCCCCCCCCGCCCCCCCCCCCCCCCGCCCCCCCCCCCCTTCTCCCGGGCCCTGCCGGAACCCTGACCCCCCTGCTGGCACCTCTGCTCCGTGACACTGCTGAATCCATCAGCGCCGACCGCTGTGACTAACACAGTGGCAAGCCTCACCCCACAATAAAGCGCGCCCCTCAGGAAGAGATACTTTAAACACAACAACGCCGCGCCGCAGAGCGACAACAAATTATTCGGTCCCCTGGGCGAGCTGTTTATGATCACTTTGACCGGCCGATTGACGGGCCGCGAGCAAGCGGCGCGTCGACGCGGGGACGAGGAGCCGGTTTGGATTCGCTTGTTTGCGAGGCCAACAAATAAGCCGTTTGTCAGAATGAACTCCGCCGCATCACTTCTGAGCCGTGGCAAATCTCAATTAAGTGTTCTGTCAGGAGGCGTAACGCGGTTATGATTGCTGCGGAACACACGGTTGGACGGGAGTCACAGACTCGGTTTTGGGTTTTTGCCGTGTGTGGCGCGGCGGAGGGGTTGGGGGGGCGGGGGGGGGCGGGAGAGACAGAGATGTCGCGTTGCGTTGGATGCCAAATGGAGCCGAGTTGACGTGATGAGTCACGGAGGAGGGTGTGTTTAAGCAGCAGAGCCCAGGCGGTGTCGCGTGTGTCATGTGTGGGAGAGTGTGCGAGAGTGTGCGAGAGTGTGCGAGAGTGTGCGCGCGTGTCGGGTACCAGGTCGGAGTCTGCGAGACATGCAAGAGCGAGGCGCGGGTGGTGATGGATGGGGAGCCAGCCGGAGGAAGACGAGGCATGAAATAGAATGAGGATGAAGGAGAGGGGAGCCCGTGCCGGCCGGGCGAGGGGGTGGGAGCGGGGAGACAGAGATGGAGAGACTGCGTGTCGAGAGTGAATGGGGGTCACGGCGACACTAACCCCCTTCTCAAAATTGCTGATTTTGTTGCCTCTTTCAACATTTTATGGCTATATATTTGACCAGACCAAGAATCAAAGTAGCCGGCGCTAAATGACTCCCATTTTGGATTTGAGGCATTTTCTAATTGCATCTATACTCGGTAGTGTCATTGAGGGACACAAATGCGTCTTGCAAAAAACAATGAACTGAAGTTCATAAAGGGTTTATAAAGGATCTCAAATGGAGGAAATGCAAGTCGACACACTTCACACTAAATGTTTGATGCAGCCTCTACAAATGACTGAAGACTTTGTTCTCTGCTTGACACTCCGCCAAAACAAACTGTATGTAGAGTAAAGTGAGCCTGGTTTGATCTTTCAAAGGATGCGGCACTATAACCTTTTTTGTGTGTGAAGTCGTATACATTTAAGCATCGGATTGGATTGTTGTTTCACCGCCAAGAGAGAGAAGAGAGGATGGGGGGATGTTTTTTTACTAAAACATGCAAATGGGTTGTAAAAGACCTGGCTGAAGTTTCCCATTAATATTACTATGTGTCCGGGCGTGTTTAAAAGAGAGGACCAGTGGCTAATTGCTTCTTGCGGTCGCCTACCTGCATCATTTCCTTGGAAATGTATAGGCAACGCCCCTTACCTGTCCGTAATATATATATAGATGTCCTCTGCTCTGCATCTGCAGGTCAAGCATGACGCATAGGATGCCTGCAACAATATACAGCCAAACCAGTGCATTGATTTAAAGAAATATATATAAAAAGGTACATGATTTATCCTATATTTTATGTATCCCATATGATAAGATGGTTCTTTCTTAATTCCAGACAGGTAGTCCAGTATCAAAATATATCCATAAAGCCACACCGTTGGTGTCAACACATGGGTTAACGCTGTTCCTACCTTGTCCAAAAAACAGGATTTGATTTGTATCTCAAACCTGACTTCTACTGACCTTCAAAATGGTCATCTACTGTGGATTTGTTGGAGGGGGACCTGAGGATTAATATTGAATTGTGGGTAAATGGGTCTTTCCTTCCAGCTGTGAGCTGTCAGGATCTGTTTAGGAAAAGTAGGGCTGTGTCCATGCATGCGCACATGCACAGATTTTGTCCTTCCACTCTCTTAGCCAATTGCAGACTTACTGTACACACACACATACACAGACGCACGCACACACACACACACACACACACACTCTCTCTCTCAGCGTGGCAGTAGAGCGTTGGAGAATCATCATTCATCTAGTCACACCAAGGGTGTCACCGCAGAGGATGTAGTGTCCTTTGCCTCGCTCACGGTCCCTCACTCTCTTCCTCCTCCATCCATTACTTTATCTGCCTCCCCCCCCCCATGTCCCTTTACATTGTACCCGCCTGTCCCCCCGCTCTCGCTCTTATTCTCTCTTATTCTCCATCTCGCCGTGGCCTGACCTTCCCTGGGTTTTCTTCCTGTCTTCAACAGGCCAACGGGGGTCAGAAGGCGGTGCCGGCTGTTGCCAGGCCAGCCAGATGGCGGGTCCTAGCCTGGGACAGGAGACTGGGATAGGGGGGCAAACCCAGTGACCAAACGGACTACCGTGGTGGCAGACAGCAGCGCTGCAGGGAGTGGCTTGGCCACCGCTGCAGATCCCCCCCCACTGTCCACAGCGCTAATTAGCTGCCCTTAGCATTGACATCGGGCGAGCTTGAAGAAGGGCTGCTTGGAAATGGATAGGACGGGAGGTTGAGGCTCGAAGGACGCTAGCTGCTAGGCTAAAGCATGCTACACATGTATGTTGTTCTGGTGGATTTCCGGTGGCGGGTTTAGCCAAAAGTGTGTCTAAAGTGTTGTAACGCGGCACGGCTCTCTCAGGCATGCTTTATATTCTGGGTCGGAGGCAGAAGAAGAGCCAGGGTTGCCGATGCTCCGGGATGAAGATGATCTGAGGAGAAAAGTCCAAGCTGTGACCGGGAGGCTCAACAGCAGGGGGGGAGGATGAGAGGCAGCGGGTGCTGAAGAGACTGATGGGGAGGGACTGACACTCACACAGACACACAGACAAACACACACAGAGAAATACACACACTGACACACACGGACACACACAAACACACACACAAACACATGAAACAAACACATGAATCACACACACACACACACACACACACAAACACACATACAAACACACATACAAACAAGCACACAAACACACACATACACATACAACACACACAAACACATGAAACAAACATATGAATCACACACACACACATACACATACAACACACAAACACATGAAACAAACATATGAATCACACACACACACATACACATACACATACAAACAAACACATGAATCACACACACACACACACATACGCACACAAACAAACACATGAGACACACACGCACACACTATGTCTCATGCAGATTCTCCTATCCAGAACAGAGACATTTTCCTCCCACTAAATCACTCCCTTGTCTCTCATAAAGTATGCACCGCACCGTTCTCAAAACTGCACAAGGCGCCAGTTAATAAGGGATCACAAATCACTGCATATGCTTTTACCTAACCCCAATTCCAGGGGAGACAGGGGGCACAGCTGTTCCACTCCACGCACACTTAGAAATACTTCACTGCATGCAAATGAAGTGCAAGTGCCGTTAATAGATTAGAAGCGGGGACTTGTTCACACCGGCCAGGGTGAGAGAAGGAGCCACTCCGACTGATAGGTGCTGATGAGGCACGGGGCTGGCTCCTCTGTTCCCTCCCTCCGCCCTGGGGCAGCAAGGTGTCGAGATGAGAGATACACAGGGCTCCTCACACTACAAGGCTCATTTAAGAGATTAAGACGGGTCTCTGTTCGGGCCGGTTAATCCTAATCCTGCTCTAAACCCTTTGATCTGGAGTCAGGTGGATGCAGGGAGGGGGAGCTGCCTGTAATCTGGACCAAACATGGACCGGGAGTCTCTGGTGATGGATGGGACTGCAGGGAGGCTGCAGGGAGGCTGCAGCGTTGCTGCGATGCCTCCAGTGGTAGAGGCTGCTTCACGAGCTCCTCTCTCACCGCGTTTCCCTCCGTCATCCTGTGGTGAAACAGGAGACTCGAATCCTCTTGTTCCCCGGCCCCTCCCTCCGCCCGCCCTCGAGGGGTTAATACATTTGATGTGCTTTCACAGGGATAGATTAGCACAGGCAGCAAGGGCTGTAATTGGCATAATAATCCTTGAGTATTAAGTTATTAAAGCCTGATTATTGAAAAAAGGATCATAGTTTTGTGGAAGCCAACCTTAGAGGGCAAGGTTTCTGGGACTTTTCTGGACTCTTTGGTACTTTCCTTTTGTGATGTGAGTGCATTTGAAAAAGGCGCAGCGTTCAATAGAGAGGCTGCACATGATCTGTAATCTTTCATTGAAGTTTGTAGACTGATGCTCATTAAACCACATTCATACATTTCAAGCATGGCTTTGTAGCTTTCATTTGCTCAGACTGTGTGTGTGTGACGTGTATACGCGTATGCTTATCTATGTGTATATGCATATCGGCGTGTATATAGAAATAATAATTTATTGCATAAAACGCTTCTCTAGGTACCCAAAGCGCTTTACATAGTGAGTTTGTGTGTGTGTGTGTGTGTGTGTGTGGGGGGGGGGGTATGAGGTACACCTCATCCACTACCAGCGTCCTATATGTTCATCTATCTATGTATGTGTGTGTGCGTGTGTGCGTGTGTGTGTGTGTGTGTGCGTGTGTGTGTGCCTGTGTGTGTGTGTGTGTGTGTGTGTGCGTGCACAGTGTGTTTGCGATGGCAACACGTTTGGAGCCATTTGATATGGGGCAGGGGAAGGAGACTGGGAGAATGGGAGCTGGTTCTGGTGCGGTACACATGGTGGGGAGAAGGTAATTGAAAAGGAGAGGCATGCGTTTGGTTTTAGGGTTTCTCTAAATAAGGGGCTGGAGATGGGTGGGTCTGCCCACACCACGTATATAAATATATATGTGTGTGTGTGTGTTATTCCTGTGTATGTGTGTTATTTCTGTGTGTGTGTGTGTTTGTATGAGTGTGTGTGTGTTTGTGTGTGTTTATGTGAGAGCGTGTAATGTCTGTGCGTGTCTGTGGTGTTATATCTGTGTGTGTGTGTGTGAGTAATGTGTGAGTAATGTTTGTGTGTGTGTGTGTGTAATGTGTGTGTGTGTGTGTAATGCATGTGCACGTCTTTGTCCGTGTGTGTGCCGTGTCTGTGTGCACACGCATGTGAGAGCGCGTGTTTACGAGCGTGCCTGTCGCTGTGTTCGTGTGCGTCAGGGCTCAGGGTAAACAGATCCACAAGCCCATTTCAATACACAATCGTCTGGATGCGTGGCTGTGTGTGTGTAGCGTATGGACTGGTGGAGGGACCACACAGGATCTTGGCTTCGTGCATCAGACTAGGCACCAGCACTGTTATTATTGATTGGGCCGCAGACGTCAGACCCCAGCGCCTCTTTAAATGGCCGCTCTGATTTAAACAATATGGTGAAGCCTGTTTCATCCATGTCCAACACCACTGCATTATTAAACACAGCCTCCGATGAGAAAACGCTCTTTCCGTATAAAAGCCTTTGCACAAATCTGCACTTCAGCCGTTTCGGTACATGAGGAGAGCCTCTCGTCAACAGCGCCATTGGGAGGAAGATACTTGAGAAAATTGAAAGTATAGAAATGGAATGTAAGAGATGAATAACATTGGAATCTAATATTGTTTTGTGCTGGGTAGAGAGCAACCGATCCACCGATTAAGAGATTATTTTCAATGGCGAAAAGGCTATCACAAGATTCCTTAAAGTGTTTTTTTTTTGTGTGTGTGTGTGTGTGTGTGTGTGTGTGTGTGCGTGTGTGTGTGTGTGTGTGTGTGTGTTTTACAATAATAAAACTGCTGGAGAGTGTTATTAGATTCATCACATGCCACTCAATGTGAAATCTGTGAAAAATATTAAAGTCACCTTGATTGCCAGATAGTGTGTTGCTGTGATGACGCATGCTGTGATTGGCTGGCAAGGTTATGGCGGCAAGGAGGTGTGCCACGCCCACTCCACACCAGCGCAATAGCAACAAGCTGTCGCTGTCTCCCTCCATTTATTTTCCACTTGGTCAGGGAATTGTTCCCTTTTGGGGAAACAATTCTTTTTTTGGAAGGTGGGAGGGAGGGCGATTGTACTCTGTTTACACGTTACTCATGCGAGCAGATGTGGCTTGTTTTACTGTATGTTTTCATTGGTTCAGAAATTGGGATGAGATACTGGTGGTGGTGGAGCTCAAAGGCAAACTGCAGCTTGCATCGAAGAAGCAGTGGCTTCGAAATAAGAAATCTCCCTGTGGTTTTGCCCACAATGCAGTATGTTTGTTTATCCGTGACGCAAAGTATCGGACAGGGCTAAAACGTCTCAGTTTCAGCAGTAAATGAATCAACGACAAGTTTCAGGAAAGAAAAGATGTACTGTTTTGTGACATCGCCACCCATACAGTTTTTTACCACCGATAGTTTTTTTTACCACCGATATTTCGGCTTACACGCTCAACCGTCATGTCAGTTGGGGCTAGAAGATCCACATATTGGGAGTGTGGGCAGAGCTTAACAGAGCATCTTCAACGTCCACTCCAGGGAGAATCCCATAAACACGTCCCCAAACCTACCAGCCAACCAACCACCTAGCGCTAATAGCCTGGAAAAGTCATTCCACTCATACAAAGAAGTGAAATCAGCCTTTGGGACCCTCATTGGTTATCTGTAAAAGTGGTGATGTTTGTGATGTCGGATCCTTTGTTGAATAAATTCACTTTTTGTATACTTATATCGACTTCTGACCCGGGATCTGGCAGCGTCTAGCTTTGTCTGGATTTATTCCACACACGTGTGATCACTGCCACTCGGCTTCATCCAGAGATGAATCCATATCGATGGTCCTCCAAATGCCAGCCATTTGCAGTTGACAACCACTTATTGGGAATATTGTCCATAGCTTGGAGACCGTCTATCACAGAACATGACAGCTGAGATGGATCACATTAAATGCTCATCACATTCAACGCGGGGAGGTAGGCCTGTCATTGTTTGAGGTGTATATGCTTAACATGGGTTGTATGCATAACTGTATTGTGTCAATGTTGCCTAGGGATGGAGGTGAAGGAATAGGATCTGCTGTACAAAATAGTCTCAGGCCATTTCCATTCTGGATCCAAGTAATCTGTATTCCACCAAATGGCGATGACACAAGCATAACATACACAACCAAACAGGTTCACGAGTGCCTTTATGCATGTGTATACTGTACGTGTTGGTTTTCTTGTATTTAATATTGTTATTATTTATTTTTTTCCGTCAAATCCTCTCACCAGACAATCTACTCCTCACTGATCACTCAAGACTCAGTGACAAAATAAACCATCAGATGCTTTTGTTGTTGTTGTGAGGGACCACACCTCCTGCCTTTGCTCCGAGCACAAGGGGTGGTCAATACCCATGACCTCCTGCGAGTGGGGTCCTCTGACCCCCATCCATCCCTATTAGGGGACACTTATCAGGGTCGCAGCCACAGAGACGCGCTACCAGTTTGGGCGTTCCCTGGAGGGAAAGCCGGGCTTTGCAGAGAAAGATCCCTACTGAGATGTTGAACTTGTGTGCATGTGAGTGTGTGTGTGTGTGTGTGGTTGCACATCCGTGTGTGTGTGTGTTTGTGTGTGTGTGTGTGTGTTGTTCTCTCCAGATAGGACCCTGTGACTCTCAGATATGCGCAGGCTCATTAATTAGAAGCTCTCATTATCCCCCCTCAGGCTCCAGACACTTAATCAACACCAAGCTCCAGCTAAGATACACGCGCACGCGCTCACACACACATCCAACCCATGCGCGCACACACACACGCACATGCACACAACACATACACACACACACACACACACACACACACACACACACACACACGCGCGCGCACACAACACACACATACACACACACACTCACGCGCACACAACACACACACATACACACAGACAAACACACACCCCCACACACACACACACACACACACACTCAGGCGCACACAACACACACACACTCACGCGCATACAACACAGACACAGTCACGTGCACACACACGCATGCACAAACACTCACGGATGATTGTGCACACGCACATATGCGTACAAAGACAAACACAAACACACACACACACACACACACACAGCAGGCTAACTTCTGACACGGCGCCATAAGCGCTCCTCAAAGAGGTGAATGAATGGCGATAATAGGAACTATTTGTTAGCCTGGTGATGTATGGCAAAACAGTGAGAGAAGGTGGCGCGGGTGTTTAATATATTTATTATGACACTGTTGTTAGGCATTGCTTAGCTGATCCATTCACCTGTCACACCCTCATGCAGAGGCCATCGATCAGAGGAAGAGAAATTATATCTCTCTGCTCGGTGCTCTCTCGTACATTTCTGTACTGGAAATGATATGTTTGTAATGAACATCCCTTTATCATGACAAACCTTATGTTCTCACTATTAATAATGCATTTTCTTTGTATGGCGGGCCATGTTTTACACCAGATTTCAGTCCCTGCCAATGCAGGGATGAATGTGTGTGTGTTTGTGTGTATGGTTATGTGAAATGTATTGAGTGGGTTTTTTCCATGGAGTTGGTAGAAGGGTATGGTGTTGCTCTGAAGCATTGCCCTGCTAATTAAAAAGACACTATTTATCCAATTGGGTTGGAAATTGTTGAGGACAGTCTGTCTTCTAACTCCACACCTCATTTGCTGTACAATTATTTGGCATTTGCATTTGCCTCTGTTATCTGTATAATTATTATTTTTCTCACGACTATGACACATACATAATAAACTATACATTATGTATACTACATTACTCATACCTCAATGCAAATGGTAAATACAGGTATTCATATTTGAAAAGCTAACAGCAGATGCATTGTGGGAACACATGATTAGTACAAGAACGAGAGATGAAAGTGAGAAAAAAATGGAAATTTCCAAAGTTGTTGAAAATGGATTAGGATTTTTTTGGGTTCTTTGTTGTGCTCTGAAGGCTGGAGAGTCATTTCCTGTACGAGTCTGATTGAGAAAACAGAGGCGCTGGAAGCAGGCTTCGGTACAGCGATGCCACTTGGCAGGCTCACCTATACACACACACACACACACACACACACACACACACACACACACACACTTCTTGTGAACAGCACAGTCAAGTGGCCTCTGATTGATCATCAAATGGGCTTTTTGATGAAACAATCCCTTGTGTCAACTTGTATTTAACATTTGAAGTTGAATATCTTTTAGGCGCCTGGCTTCGGAGAAGTAAGAGATGTGGAAGGAAAATGGTCATGTCAGTGAGTTCATTAGGCATAGCATAATGCAGAGCTAACGCTAAGTCTTCTATATAGATACCTACCTTTTATATAAAGGTCATCTTTGTATATAACATATTACCTCAAATAAACTAAACCTAAAACTGCACATTAGAATATCATAGACAATACAACGTTATTCACAAGAGATAGTTGAAAACATGGCCGTCTCCTTGCAAATGGTTCCTATTAATAGTGACCACTGTCCAGTTAAACAGTGGTCGTATGGAGGATAAACACCCTGAAACACACACATACACACATACACACACAACACACACTTACAAACACACACACAACACACGTTCACCCAGAGGCCCCTACCTCTGTTGACGTTCATTAATGTGCCTGACAGCGCGGTGGAGAGGGTGCCACTCTTGAGGGCCCAGGGTGCCAGCTGTAGTGTTGTGTTTGTGTGCATCCAAGTGGATTAGCGTGTGCCTATTCAGACTCTGGGGGTGCTCCGCGGGGGTCCGGCCCATGAGGCCATATGTCCACATGTCCCTTCCTATTTGTCTTTTGTTATCGGACTGACCCCAGGCTGCCCCGCACACCCCACTGACCCTGAGGGACTCAGCCATTGACTGAGCCCTACCGCCCTGGGATCCATTACCCCCCAGACACATTTCCTCCACCTGCTTGGCCACATGTTTGGAAGTTGGGGGGGGGGCGGGGGGGGGGGGGGGGGGCGGGGGGCGGCGGGGGCGGCGCCGGCCCCCCCCCCCCCCCCGTCTGTTTCTCTCGTCTTCCATCCTAATTTCCCCCTTTGTGAGTTTACTTGAGTGTTTCCTGGCCTATAGATTCTTCTGTCACACACACACAAACATGCACACACACACACACACACACACACACTCCCTGTGTGTTCAAAGTCTAGGACATGTTAGTGTATAGTGATGCAAATACAATCTGTATTTCAAATGACCGACAAGGTGCAAACACCACCACCATTGACAGAGGTACTGCGAGACATCAGGATGGGATATATTTTGCATACATCTTGGAAGGACTTTATCCACAACCCTCCCCACTGCTTCCTGTGATGTGTTTGGTGGCAGCTGGGCAACCAATGGAGTTTCTAAGTAGTACTTGAGTCCTCACCAGGTCATACCCTCAACAACGGCAGCGACTGTTGTCTCAAACATCACGACAGTTCTTGTGAGGAAACAACGACACAAAAATGTGTGTTGAGAATTTGTGTTAAGAACATTTCATGTATACAAAAAGGTATACTTCATATCAATCAAAGACTGATATTAAAATAAACTGGTCTAGTTCGGCGGAAGAAAATATCAAGTGGAGGAGTTTTGGATGAGACAGATTGTAGAGAAGTTGTGAAAGATCTCACTCCGGTTCAAACACTAGAGCATTTTGAGCATGTAATGCTCAAAATGCTCTTCACACCAAAACTGCACTGCCTTCTGCCACTGCAATGTATTTGGATTCTGTTGACACCCACAGAGGTTGGAGAATAACTGGTGAGAAAAACTTATGGGGAGTAGCTCACTATAGTGTGTTTGCTACATACAGAGAGGCACACTGTTGAGACCAAGGACAAGATCTTGTTTTCCATACTTTGAAGCCTGTCAGCCTTAAATACAGACTCTTAGTCAGACCATTGACGTAGATGTGTTTATCATCGCTTAACACATGACATCTGATATTGAACCTATTGAACTTGGAAGGAAACTACTGCCTGCAGTGTTATTTGCCTTCCTCTTGCATGGCAGTGACGCGTGCATAGTGGAACTTGCTACAAAGTGGATTAGTATGCCAGTTTCATGCTCGTACTGTATTTTCAACAGCTCAGCAATAATCCATAAACTTCTAAGAAAACACATCCTTTCCTACCTATTCTACTGTGAAAAATAAATACATTAGTTCAGAGTTCAGTTGAGTATCTCAGTGTCTCAGAACTACTAATCTTCTGTAGACCTACAAGTCATTGAACATCTGGGATGGGACAGGACATATCTGAGATTGCAGTTTAAGAAGTTGAAGACTAGTTAATCATGTGTTTCTTTCATCCAGATCATTAAATTTGTCGCGTACCAGACCACTCATAGCCAGTTTGTTTGGTTATTAGTTGGTTGAGCCAGGTTGTCACAACCTTTTGTTGCTGTTGTCATTAATGTGTAATTCTTTCCTCATATTCTGCGTGTTTATTTTGGATTCTAATAATTGCAACGTCATCTGCTGGGAGTCCCTTTAATCCCTGTGATTGAGTGGTTCAGCCAATCACCAAATCTGGTGGTGCACCAGCTGTGACACAGGCTCAAGTAACACCAGCAATGTGTGTGAGTCATGAGCGAACATAAAGCACATGCTGCTTTCTGGAGATAGAGTTCTGATATGAAACATAATACTGCAGGGGAAGCACAAGTTGCTTCTCCCCTCAACGTATGTACTTAATCATTTATTAACATGACCTATATCAGTTTCCAGATACATTCTCCTTTTAATACCAGAGCACAGGATTTCCTTTAGATGAATTACACTCAAACTCAAAGCACATTTTATCAGTTGGGTATATCTAAATAACAGATGAACTGTAACATTTCCTGGAACATTTTAGCCTGTGAGACTGGGTTGATTGTATAGAGTTTGTGCTGAGAGTTAAAATCCCAGACAGTTGTTGAGATGTTTAAAGTTGCTGCATGCATGGGCAGAGTTCTGTTTATTTTTGGTATTCTGTTTATTTTTTGTATTATGACTATTGGAATATTCCTTTCCATGTTTGCTTTAATAAATGTTCCTCTGGCTGGCACACATGATTTAGGCCTACCTAACAATGGACACCTTTTGATGCAACACACCTGCAAAGGTTTACCATGGCCCCTCTATCCCCTGGACTTCTCACAGTTCTTAATCCAAAACAAAAAGCACAATTGCTAATAGCAAATCGGAGGCATGACTGACAACATTAGCTTCTCTGTGGACCTCTTGGAGCAAGAGAGAGCTCCTCTGCTGCTAAATGGCTGCTGAAAGTGTTGAATGTCTGGTCCGACTGCAGCCCCAGAGTATGGGAAGCCTAAAAGTGGCGCGAACATGCTGGATGCCAGCTGGATCAGCATCTCCCTGGAGAAACGCCCTGAACCGCCCGGTGCTAATTGGTGTAGAGGCTGGCGCCCTAAAAAGGAAAAGCCCTAAGAAGACAGGTGTGAGGACATAAATGTGACCCATGCTGGGCCGTTTACAGGACAGGGAAGGTGCTGAAGGCACCACTACATCCCCCTGTTGACACTCTTTTCAAGGGCAAAGTGGAGACTCAAGCATAATTAATACGATTAGTCATCGCACCATTAGGGAGGAGTCGAAGAATAGCCCAAGAGCAGACCACCTCTGGCATCCTCTTTAACTGACAAAAAAAAAAAAACATCAGTGCATGTGAACACGGCCAACATTGGGACAATTGCACAACATTGCACAATTGACAACCTTTGATTGGAATGTCCTCTTGAGACTAGAGATGATTGGGGTTTAATGATGGGGTAGATTATTAAAGCAGATTGTGGTGCGAACTGGGTGGAGAAGACTGGCTGTGAACTAAACTGGCTGTGAACTAGCCTCCCAAATCAGACTTAAGATTAATATCTAAAGTCTGATGGCAGACGAGCTGTGTGAACAGGGTTTTGCCTTCTTACGCTTCATATTTGTTTTGACCAATCATGTTATTGGAGGCGGGGATCTGTAAGCACGTAATTGGTGAACACAAACTCGGCCAGCAGTACTAAACCAAAGAAAATTCTCTATAAAGCTTTCAAATCAACATGTAGACTGACCACTGTAGAAATACACGTATTCAAATCCCCCTCTGAAAACTTTATCCAATTGTACCAATTAGGCTTCTTTGGTAGAAACAAAACAGGAAACAAGGAGTAGTTTCAAGATGTTGGTTTCCATCCCAGGCTCTGCGCTGTCACCCCTCAGAAGTCCTGCTATAACATAATAGGACTGCTGGATCCGAGATTAGGTGTGAACTAAATACTGAAAGGCAGATGCCAATCCCTGTCCCCTGTTGCAGCAGAGGATCAACAGGTCTGGTTATTGCCTGTCCCATCATGCTCCACCAGAGGTAGAGGCGTACTACTCTTTAATTGGAACTGCCAACGTGCCTTACACATATACTATACAGGCCCGTGCTTGACATGTGGGCCGATTTCAATGACTATGCAGAAGCACATACGCCCATCAGCGTGGGCTCAGTTATCTTGTTGTAGTTAACATGGATACGGTTGAACAGATTTCCCAGGGTGACACATGAAACAGTCCGACTACGACACCCCCCTCCACAATGTGCTTGTGCACACACACACAGCGGTCAAGAGTGGTGCATCATGTTCTCGAAAGCCTGCACCATTTCGGTGGACATTGTCGAATATCATAGCCTCACTGTAGCAAAGTAGCCAATTGCTGCATGCCACCTAGGTGGCTGCCACACTCCACCTAGGTGACTTTTATAGGGCCCTATCCATGAAAAAAAAACATAAACTGGACTCTAAAACAGGGTTACCATACCTAACAAAAACAATCTGACTCTTTCGAAGGGTTGCATATCTAAAATAAAAAAAGCTGCTTAAACATGCCATCATCCACACACACTCACACACTCACATATTAATCAAACAACAGTGTGAGCTAGACTGGGAGCCAGACGAATATGCGAGCTCATGTTTTATTTGCTCTGGAATATGCGTCCAGTACGCCTCCCGTTCCAGCAGACCTGGCCTCGGAAAACTAAAATGAACTGAAAGGTTCCCAATATATAACTAATAGGACTAATATGCATTTGCAAATTGGTCTGGGGATGTCATGGCAGCAGAACAAAACAATCATGATTAACAAAAGAATTACTCATTTTCTTAATTTGATTTAGGGTGTGTGAGTCCAGTGGTCCGGACACGTTTTTGCTTGAGGCAAACTTTCCAGGGGTCCGTTTGCCTTTCATGTGTTTGTCAAAGATAGCTAAGCACTTTCATCCAAAATTAGCTTGGTACAAAAAACGTACAATGCTAATTTTGCAGTTGCGAATATGCTATATGTGATGCCTCTGTGCTGTGATGCTGTATTAGGTATATATAGAAGCATAAATATCCTTATTGCAGCATTCAATTCGATATGAATGACAAAATGTGTTCAGTTTGAGGCCCTTGCAGCCGTGAGTTGAAACACAAGGAAATCTGTGTAATGTGTGTAATGTCTATTCCTGCATTGTATGCATCCAATTGCCTCAATACGAACCCTTTAACCCCAGGTATTGTGTATAAATGCTGTCCATGTTTATAGCTTGTTGACAGACAGAAGACCCTTACATAACCTAACACTACTATCTGCGATCATACACTTGTGAGCCCTAATTATGTGCTACCTTTTGAAAATTATCCTGTGCATTTACAGAACTTTGTTAAAAAAAACGAAATTTGAAGTGCATGTGGAATTCAGCTGGAGTAGACATATAATATGTATAAAAATGTAAATCAATAGTTTTCATTACATACACAAATGCATTAAATTGGAACCGCTGATTTCAGAGGATCTTTTTCATTGTGCCATATTGTTTTATTTTCAGATCCTTGGATTCAAGTCTCTGGCCCCATGTGTTTAGCTTGCAGGGGCTACCACATTTTGCGAGGTGCATGTCTGGCTTTCTCCTGCCTCCGAAGACATGCAAGCTAACAATCTATTAAGTTGGCGAAAGAAGTGTAGTATTTATGAGTTGTTCTTCTCTTACACACTTTTACACCCATACTGATGGAAGTTGTCACCATCTCCACTACAGTAACCCATTGTTTATAGTAGGATTTGTGAGGACATGAATATGTCTTCACAAGGTAGGAAGAGCCATAAACAAACTCTGAGAAAAAACTGTACAATTGGAATGTACATGGAAACTCTGTGGAAGAAAGGACATGAGTCAAACACAGTTCGACCACAAGGATTAAACACATAAAGACTGTCCTTGCCTTTCAGCCAGTTCTTTTGAACCTATTGGTGACAGAACAACAGGGATAAGTTAGGAAAGCCTAGAAGCATAATAAATGCTTGTATAACATGTTGTATAACATGATTATGGTTATAGCCTACAGCACATGGTACGGAAAAAATATGTACTTAAGAGAGAAAAAACATAGTAAATCTTCATGGTAAATATTAATATATGTAAATATGTGTCACATTAGTACAGCACTCGGCATAAGCTTATAATGTCCAATGAACAAGGAGCCTTTTAGGAATGTCGATTTCACAGCGGAACTGAAATCGAAACAGTTAAACCCAGGCTAGTTCACTCGTATTGTTGTATTCGTTCAGGTTTTTACAGGGAACAAACTCGTATTGCCTACCAATTTCTCAGTAATGGCAACCATTATGTCACTCAGGCAAAGCACTTTCTTTTTTTTTTTTTGCTGTGTGTGTGTGTATGTGTTTTTTTTTTGTATTCCCCCCGCCAGCCCAAGGAAGGCCAGCGAGTGCTCCAGATCCCACTGGGGTTTCTGGGACAGTATGTTCCCTCTCCTCCTCTGCAGTTGGCAGACACTGTTCTGTTCGCTTGTCATTCCACAACATGCTGTATATCAACATTGCAGTCACTAGATATAGATATAGGGCAGCACACACACATGCACACACACGCACACTCACACACACACACACACACACACACACACACACACACACACACACACACACACACACACA
>JAOPJO010000008.1:20937237-20948975 GCA_027123675.1 Molva macrophthalma | reverse complement strand
GTGTGTGTGTGTGTGTGTGTGTGTGTTTGTGTGTGTGTGTGTGTGTGTGTGTGTGTGCCTGCATGCGTGTGTGTGTGTGTGTGTGTGTGTGGTTGCGCATGTGCACGTGAACAGATCGTACCAGGAGTCCAGCAGCAAGGTGACAGCTGACGGCGTGGTGGGGCTGACCAGGGCGTTCCTGGCAGCCGGGGCTCAGTGTGTCCTGGTGTCCTTGTGGCCCGTGCCCGTGGCGGCCTCCAAGGTCTTTGTCCACGCGTTCTACACTGCCCTGCTCAACGGGACCAAGGCCAGCGCTGCGCTGGCGGACGCCATGAAGACCGTCCAGAGCAGCAAGCAGTACTCGCATCCTTCCAACTGGGCAGGTAGGAGAGTCCGTCCCTCGCACGTCCGTACCTGGCACACACTGCCGAGCAGCGCTGCTCGTCAAATTGGCTGGTCTTCCATTGTTCTCTGTGTGTTCCTCAGGCTACATGCTGATTGGCAATGACGTGAAGCTGAACAGTCCCTCGTCGCTGATTGGTCAGGCTCTGGCCGATATCCTGCAGTATCCTGAACGAGCACGGGACGCCCTGCGAGTCTTACTTCACCTGGTGAGTGGACACACACACACAGGTAGAAGGCACCGGCACAAAGAAGGGGCAAATGTAGATATACGTTGGAAAAATCAGGTTCAGATGAGTGAGATGAGTGTCATTAGAAAACCCAGATTTGGTTTGACAAATGAGGACTTTTACTTTGAAATCTTGACAGTGCGACCTGTGGTCGACTAGTCTCACAAATCAGACTTTAGATGAACATCTAGAGTCGGATGGCAGACCAGCTCAAACCTGGGTGAACGGCGTGTGTGTGTGAGCATAGTAAGACTGCTGGACCTAGGATTAGTAGACTAACCACACTCAACACCCGTCCTGTTCTCTCGTGTCCGTGGCAGGTGGAGAAGTCCCTCCAGAGGATCCAGAACGGCCAGCGTAACTCCATGTACACGTCCCAGCAGAGCGTGGAGAACAAGGTGTGTGGCGTGCCGGGCTGGCAGGCCCTGCTGACGGCCGTGGGCTTCCGGCTGGACTCGGCTGGGCCGGGGATCCCCGCCGCGGTCTTCTTCCCCACCGCGGACCCCGGGGACCGGCTCCAACAGTGCAGCACCACCCTGCAGTCTCTACTGGGTACGAGCTAGAAAGAAGCTAACACACTAGCCACCAACTATACCTTGCCTGTACCTCCCTGCAGATTGTTCCAGAACAATCCAGAACATATCAAGTTAGGCTGATTTGTTTGCTTGTCATGATGAGTTAAAATTGTTTCCAACTGGCTCTACAGAAATCAGTTTGTAACGAAACTAGAAAAAAAGCCACCTGTTTGGTTCAGTGCTCCGTAATTGGGAGTGTTATGACTGGTCGGTGTGTGTGTGTGTGTGTGAGTGTGTGTGGTTAACAAAGGTTTTTCTTTGATCCCCCATCCCTCAGGTCTGCCACCCCCTGCTCTCCAGGCTTTGTGCAAACTCATCACCGCTTCAGAGGCCGGCGAACAGCTCATCAACCGGGTAAGTTTCGCCACTATAATAATAATATCCGCACCGCCAGCTTATTAAAATTAACACGCTTCACTTAGGTCTGTGACGGCGTTGACATTTTGCGATAATGGGTAATGAAAGCGATGTATGCCGCTTTTCTTTTTTCTGCTTTTTGTCGGAATGTTGACGAGCCTTTGGAGCGAAAAGGTTCAAAGAGGAACAAAGCGTTGGCAGAATATCACGGCCTAGCCCCGATGCGTCAGTACGAGTTACGCACCATGACCCGCTGGCAGCTAAAAGCGCCTTTAAAACAGTGTTAATTGTTGCAATGAATCTCAACTGGTAGCCCCCCCCCCCCAAGCCTTCCCCCCCTGCTCTACACCTCGTGACTATGGAGGATTAATCTGATGCTGTTGTGATTTCCTCTGTTCTCTCATGTAACTTGCGGTCATCACATGCTACGATTTATAGCGGATACTGATGAGCAGGCTTTTGATGCTGTTGACGGCTCACACAAAAAAGAACAGACTTTGTTTATGCATCACTGCATTACAGATAGTCGTGCCGTGATTCAATTTGTGAATTAGGACAATGTCGTCAAACGTAAGGGTAGAGATAGCATAAGACATTCCTTTGTTGCCGTTTTCCTTTTTCTGTTGAACCCTTTTACCCTTTGCAAAATAAAACTCCTGCATGCTATTAAAAAGAATGTTGTGTTTCTATATTCTCTCTTCCCCCTGCCCTAACCCACGATATAAAGGCTGTTAAAAATATGGTGGGAATGGTAAGTGTGTCTTCACCTTCCTACACTTCCATCTCCCATTCCTCTCCAGCCCACCACCGCCGGCCATTTTGCTTGACCTTCATCTGCCTTGCTTAGTTTCTTAACAAACTGCAGTGCAGTAGCTCATCATCTGATGTAAATGTTTGTAGTATGCTACATGCCGTGTTGCTGTAGATATAGTCCACCTTTGTGGTGTCCTGCGTATTTCTTCTCTTGCTTCTTTTGCTTAGAGGTCTTTAGGATTAATGAGGCTTTGACGTAGATTTACATGCCTGGTGCATTCCAGGTCAGAGGAATGTAGTGGTGGTCATGGGAGAGGGGAGATGTAACTGACATAAAGAAAGAAAGAGAAACATTATAATCTTGCAGAGGGGCGGAGACAAAGCCCTGTTTCCACTTACTAAAGGGTTACAACAAGTTCAACAAAGGTGTCTCTGTTCCAAGTCATATAATCCCACAACAAAACAGGCGAGTGTGTGCTCAGGGCACGTGTACATACACCAGCAGAGCAGGGAACAGAGATTTGTTACAAAGCCTCATTGCTTTTACACATTGCTCCTATTGTGTTCACCATAAGGAACCATTGAATCAACGCAACAACAAAAAGGCCAAACGTCCACTAACCATCTAAATGTACCTTTGTTCCTCCAATACGATGGGGGGGTTAGACGTTTAATTGCGCTTTTGTACCTCTATATTATAGTCAACTCAATGGCTAGGACATTAAACATAGGTTAGCTTAATAGATAAACTAGCCATTATTTACTTCACCAAGACCCTCATATTCAGTATTTTTATGTATTCTTTTTATTTTGTTATTTACCCATTACTCTCCTTTCTCTCCTATTCCCTCCTGTCCAGCTCCACCAGGTGCTAGTCCAACTCCAGACAGGGGAGAAAGAACAGGACTTCTCCTTACTTCCCATTCAGGTGTCCATCAGCGTTCAGCTCTGGAGGCTGCCAGGATGCCATGAGTTCCTCGCGGCCCTGGGTCAGTAACCTCTGCCAACAAGTCACATTTAAAGTCAACCCAAACGATTTTGCCAAATCACTTCACTGTCACCAAAAAGTTGTTTTCAGTGGCAAACTGTGATGCCACTGCAAGCCGGCATGCACAAACACATACACACACACACACACACACACACACACACACACACACACACACACACACTCTCACCCAAAATAACCCATGAGCTTCGTAAAGGTCATGTTCTTTGTTATTTTTCAACACGCAGGGTTCGACCTGTGTGAGGTAGGCCAAGAGGAGGTGGTGCTCAAAACAGGCAAGCTAGCCAATCGTCGCACCTTGCACTTTGCCCTCCAGTCTCTGCTGGCACTCTTTGGTAAGATTTTGTCATTTTATTGATTGAATTATATAAATATTGCTTTAAATAATAAAAAAATGGTATTGGACTTTTGTTCTCTAGTGGCTCCCTGACCCATTGTTTTTTTTTTCTTTATAAGACTCGACAGAACTGCCCAAGCGCCTGAGCCTGGACAGCTCCTCTTCCCTCGAATCTCTGGCGTCAGCCCAGTCCGTCTCCAACCCCCTGCCCATGGGCTACCCCAGCCTTCCCTTCTCCCCCCCTTGCCTGGACAATCTGGCATCGGACGCCATCTCCGTCTACAGCCTCAGCTCCGTGGCCTCCACCATGAGCTTCGCCTCTAAATCGGACTGCGACTTCCTGAGCCACCGGCAGCGCAGCGGGGCCACGGCCCATTACGCCGTCCACAAACACCCCCACGTGCCCCGCAGCCGCTCCTCCCCGCACGGGGCCACCACCGCGGTGGGAGGCACCCGCGGGGAGGAGGAGGAGTACGAGGGCTTCTCCATCATCAGCAGCGAGCCGCTGGGGAGCCACTGTGACTCCCTGCCCCTCCCCCCGGGCCACGGCCAGCGCCACCACCGCGGAGGCCGGGGGGTGGCGGGCGGACCGGGGTCCGGGGCGGGGAGGGGCTACGCCGTGTCAGTGTCCTCCAGGGGCAGCGTCAGCACGCCCACCTCCCCCGTGAAAACCTGCCTGGTGCCCGGCCCCAACTCGCCCTTCCAGAAGGTGGGCAAGGTGAGCAGCTCAGACACGGGCGAGTCGGACCAGTCCAGCACCGAGACGGACAGCACGGTCAAGTCCCAGGAAGAGAAGACCGTTCCCCTGGACCCCCAGGAGCTGGCCCAGAAGATCCTGGAGGAGACCCAGAGTCACCTGCGCGCGGTGGGCAGCCTGCAGCGGGCCGGGGCGGAGGGAGGCACAGCCGGGAACGCCTCGGCACGGAGCAGCGCCTTCCGCTCGTCCGAGACCAGCGCGTTCAGCCGCCCCAGCAGCAGCGCCAGCGGTCGGGCGCAGTCGTCCCCGAGGCCCAAACCTCCGTCCCGCTCCTCCTCCCTGCAGAAGATCAGCTCCGGGTACAACAGCCCCGCGGCCTCCGAGTCCTCCCAGAAGGAGGGCAGCCACCCGTCCCCTTCCCTAGACAGCCACGCCCAGTTCAAGCTGAAGTACCCCAGCTCCCCGTACAGCGGCCACATCTCCCGCTCCCCGAGTAACGTGTCCCCCAGTTCCGGCCACCAGTCCCCGGCCGGCAGCGCCCCGTCCCCGGCTTTGTCCTACTCCTCCACCGGCTCCACCTGCTCCACCTCGGCCGATGCCGTCCCGGACCTGGACCGGCTGAGGAGAGGGGTCATCGACGAGAAGGTCCAAGCGATCCACAATCTCAAGACCTTCTGGGCCAACGCTGCGGCGGCGCAGCAGCACCATCAGCAGCAGCAGCACCACCACCACCATCACCACCTAGGGCCCGTGAAGGCCGTCCACGGCGCTCCAGGAATGCTGACGTCCACCAACAGAGATGTGTTGAGCCTCCTCAACCTCTCGCCACGCCGCTGCTCCCCCAGCGATGGCCAAGACAGCCTGGAGCTGCGAGAGCTGGGGCTGCAGTCACTGGATAGGGCCAGCAAGAACTCCTCCAATGGACACCACTGCTCAAACCCCAGGAAAGTGTCCCCCTCGCCCACTATTTCCACCAGCAGCAGTCCTGGTGCTCGCTCTATCCGACTCCCTGCTGGCAACGGGTACAAGTTCCTGTCACCTGGCAGATTTTTCCCTTCCTCTAAATGCTGAGACACTTTAAACGGCCCTATACTTTTACAAGGTATTTACGATGATGTGGAGGAGGATTAAGGAATTTCGAGGTTCCGCTGTTGGTCTACCAAACTTGATCTACAGTTTAAAAAAAACATTTGATTGGTCGGTCAATGAGTGTGATCCCCAGAGGCACATGTATGCTTTGGAATGTGTCTTGTCTTTGTGCCCATAACACTGTAAATGGCAATGAGAAATACTCAACGACCTGATACTGTGTTTGTGTGTAACTGTGTGTCAGGTAGATGTAAATGCCAATCCTCCAAAAACCTTGCTGTTTGTATGGGCCAAGATGCAACAGCTCTAACTGTTTTACTTCATTCTGTTTTGGTTTTGTTTTGAACTATTATGGTTATGGTTATTGTTTGTTATTGTTATTAATATTATAATTATTATGTTTTGTAAATTAATTCCAGTGTTTCACAATCAGTATTACACGTTTTATATTATTAAAAAGTGAAGAAATCTGTACCATGTAAAGATGAAAGAGTGAAAAAAAGATTTAATATTTTTTATTGAAATCAAAAAGGCATTTTGCCTGATTTCTTTGTGAATTGAGTGTCTGCTCCGAAGCATGCATTCTCTTGCTATTCAATGTTAATTACCATGTATGACTTTTTAGCCCATGATTTTTTTTAGATTGAACATGGAATTTCCATGACAACCATCTGTCATTTATCAGTAAATGGTTTAAATAAAAAAGAAATCATGTTTGCTTTCTTGTAGTCTTGGCCTCATATGATTTAACAGCCATAAATGAATTGGGGACGTACACTACACTAGATGGATCAAAAACATGCACCAACAACCTCAACATATCATCCTAGATTCCTATAGTTACACCGATGACTAACATGAGCTTATACGCAACATATACACGAAGGAATATATTGTTAAAAACAAAACAAAAAAAACAGGTCATTGTATTCTGATTTTGTTGAATATTGCATCACATAATACAATTGCCGTCGGTGTTCCAAATAAGTGTTGTAACACATAGTAGGCCTGTGTGTAGAACCATTCCGGTGGGTAGCGCGTTCGACGTCTATAGGAAATGCACAACGGAAGGGCTTTCTTTCCTCACCTCGCCAATCACAGCACTGAGGGCCAGGGCGCATGAGCTGTTCATAAGGGCGCATGACGTCAGCAGGAGTACACAGACCTAATCGAAAAAGCTGCCATGGTTCTCATCAAGGAATAGTAAGTGCAAATATATATTTCCAGAATGTTTCATATTGGATCTAAAGCAGCGCAGTTCATTTGAGTAGCAAATGTACGTCATCTATAGTTATTCTGTCGCTGTTCTAACACAAGTGAAAACTTTATATTTGACTAAATGTGGGGATGATACACGAGGGGAAGAAGGGTGGGATTGCTCAAGAGCTGGGTCTGGCCTACCGGCTTTGACAGCCCCGCTCGTACTAGATGACAGCAGCGGTGCTATTCCCTCTTAAATTTTAATCGTATTCAGCTGTTCCCTGTGATAATAACACCAAATACCGTTTGTTGACATTGTGGTGTCCAACCCGATCTGTTAGCATGACACTCCGGACCAATGGAGCGCTAACTAGCTAGCTAACCTAACGGTACAACTAACGGAACACACATTTAAAGGAAACGGATTCATTGATTAAGAAGTTGCAGTTGTTTTAATCCATTTGTGCTCGGGTTTTCATCAGGTTAACTTGGTTTTGATTAATTTGGGTTTGGTAAAAGCTGTTTCGTTGTATTATTTTAGTCTGGTCATTAGGTTTGTTTTAGCTAGGTAGCTAACGTTAGCATAGGTACTAACTTTAGCTAGCTTACCGATTTATCAATTAAAAACAAGTAGCTATCGTTTTAAATAGTAATACAAAATACACGACCGATATAGAGCACAAAGTAAATCGCTGGCAGGGGGATGTAACGTTATTAGTCTTCTCAGAAACTAGACTATTCTTGCTCCATTGCTAACGTTAATTATCTTACATTGATGCACGTAGTAATTGCATTGCTGTCGCATACAAAGATGGCTTTCTTTATTGTATTGAATTCGTTCATCTTTTAATTTTCAGTTTCAAGAACTGAATCTTCTACTGCTCAGTTGGGAGCTACTATGCATGTATATTTATTATATATAATTAGCTGTCCATTAGTACGTGAACAACAACCAAACTGCAGGGTATCTTTTGAACACTAGCTGTCATTACTAGAGGGTTTGGCTAAATGAAGACCAATCGTGTTTGTTCCGTTGTTTGGCCTCATGTTGTGAGGCATTTAATGTTTCCCAAAGGGGCCAAATTGCAATAACTAATTTAGCCAAAATGTTGAGTTCTACCAGCAACGTCTTTTTAATCTTTGTTATAATTAAAATACGCCAAGACCTATACACAGTAATATTACTCGGACATTAATAAGCAATATTAGTGTTTGCTGTCACACCTGATGTTAGTCAAGGTCTAAACTTTCTGAATTTGACAATCTATCTACTTAATTACTTGCTCTTGACTGTGAAATGCAATGATGAGGCAGACATCATGCCATGCAATTGCCTAATCATCATAATGGGGTTCATGATTTGATGTCACAGTATCAATACGCTGCTGACAATATCAGGACTACATTGGTGACAGAGGAGAATGAGATTATTTATGAAATAGAAAAGCTCTGTAGACTGTAGCATATGTGATCTGGTCCACCCTGAAACTAGCACAGCATGTTTTTTTTGTTCATCATTCCAGCTGTGTTGTGGGAGTGTACTCTTTCCAATTCAAGCCTCTTTAGCCAGGCTAGATGGTGTCCTTTTCCTGTTGGCACCGCATCCCCTTGTAGTTTCTTGTACACCATAATGGACACCACAGTTGTTGGTTTTTTTAGAAATTGCTTTTTGTTCCAGGAATATTCTGTGTTTTCGATATTGATGCTTTACATGGCCTGAAACCTCTCTAAGAATTTAACCAACGTTTATTTACTTAATCAAATGTATTTCTTCTGTAATACCCCACTTTGGTAAATTATTGCTGAGTCTAAATATGGAACACGTCACATGGACAGATATTCTTGGAAACCGTTTAACACAAGTCTGCCAACCATTTGTATACTCTTGGCTTTTCTCATGGCACTCCTCAAACACCACTAGGCCCTGCTCATTCTCGGGCGTGGAGACGACGATGAAGCCGTTCATTCAGCTGGAATCGGCACTGTCTAAACGGGGCCTTGGTAGTCATTTTTTCCCCAGGAAGTCTGACCACAGCAGACTTCTTTGGTGACGAGCTGTGTGCAGAGTTGTCATGGCTTGATATATAGAACATATTCAAGTTATCAGAGTTCAGCCTGACAGAAGCTTGTGTTTGTTTAATTGTGATTTGTGCAACTTTGTACGTTTTCTAATGCTCTTTGTTGTTTTTTTTCCTCTAGCCGTGTGGTTTTACCTTGTAGTGTTGAAGAGGTGAGTATTTGTGTGTATGTCTTAACATTTGATTTGTCTTAGAAACCCACAATATTAGTAAAGGAAATTAATATTGAATTGATTATTTCCGTGACCCTCCTGTCTCTGATACTAGTAAGGTCTTTGTTTACAAGCAGCTTATAATGGGTTGGTGGTTCAAAGTATTAACGTAAGCTTTCAGAATAAGATTGTGAGTAGTAGGGTCGGATGTTTCCCTTGTTTGTGTGAAATGCTGGCTTGTGTGCTCTTGCCTTATATAGTAATGTTTCTGCAATTAGCCCCACTTATTGAAGCCCACTCATATCATGAACACAAGGTTCCCTACAAAGAATCCTTCTGAACGTTTTCACAACAGAAGCATAGCCAAACAAAAAGTATCTTCTCCTTTTTGTTTCTGTTTAGAAGCGGCTGTTAGGCTGCAGTATGTTTACTTGCTCTGAGTTTCAGATGCAAATATTGCATGTAAACTCAGGGTGTGGTGTGCCCGGCTTGTGAGCCAACAGTGAACCAGAATAGACTTTTGACCTTGCCAACTCATGTTCTCACTTATATAAGCCTCTGAACCTAGAGTTTCACCGTACCTCAACTTGATTTATTTGTACAGATTCTGCAGATGTGATAGTTATGTGTTTGTCTCAAGCTTTCAGATGCCAAGCGATCAACATAACGGCGCCTTTGATCAGTTCAAATGTTGTATCAAACAGAAAATCTGGGCAAGACTAAAATACTTTTCTTATTGTGTGCATTGTCTTAATTACCATGACCTGGCTAGTGTAAACTACAATATCAGTGAAGCAGAGACCATTCAGTTTACCAAGTCCAATAACAGCACCAGATTCCCACTGCTTCCTGTTTGATAAAGCGTTTGTTTGCTGAGGCGGTGTGTTTTTCCGCTGTTTCAGTATCAGGTGGGCCAGCTGTTCTCGGTGGCCGAGGCCAGTAAAAATGAGACTGGCGGTGGTGAAGGCATTGAAGTGTTGAACAATGAGCCTTACGAGAAGGACGAGGAGAAAGGACAGTTCACACACAAGATCTACCATCTAGCAAGGTAACCAGGCCACGGTCGCTCCAACCCCTCCACCAACATGACGGCCCAGAGCCCCACGGGCAGTGTAATGGCTTCGTGTGGCCACAAAGTGGCAGTGTTGTATTTATGTGTGAAATGGGCCCCAGCGCTACCCCCACACTGAAACCTGCATGAGGCCAGTGTGCAAAGCGTGACGATGTGTCTTCTCCCCCCTGTCCGTTCCCTCTTCCCCGTACTGCAGCAAAGTCCCAAAATACCTGCAGATGCTTGCCCCCGAGGGCTCCCTGGTCTTCCATGAGACCGCCTGGAATGCCTACCCGTACTGCCGAACTAGTGAGTGAGCTCCCTCATCCCGACTCAGTCTGGCCTCTCCTGTCCTTTACCCAGTTCCCCAGATTCCCTTGTCCTTAAGCCTTGTGTTATGTAGAATGCTTTGTGTATATACTTGTATGTGTTTTATATATTATATATCTCATATTTGTCTTTTCCCCCCTCTTCTCTCATGTGTGATGTTCATCCAGTTGTGACGGTGAGTAGATTAATGCACTGCCTTTTTCTGTCTGACATATTTACCAGAAATTGGGTCTCATCAGCATTGCGCTCCATGACCAAAAACGGTAAAGGACAATGTTTTGATGTGCTTTTCAGAATGAGTATATGAAAGACGACTTCTACATTAAGATCGAGACGTGGCACAAACCAGACACTGGACTGCTAGAAAATGTGAGTCCTCCTACAGAGTTCTTACATATTGAGCGGTCCTGCTGGTGCTTTTAGGCTCCAACGCTGTGGGCTCTCCCCCTATAACGATGTGTTTGTTTGTTGTTTTGCAGGTGCACAAACTGGATGAAGCCACCTGGAAGACTGTAGACGTTGTTCCCATTGACATTGCAGACAACAGTCAAGTGGATACCAGTGTAGGTTGAACCTCTGACGCTACATGGCGATCTCACTTTGGCACCCCCATGTGGACATGCTTGTTCATTGCACGCCTAAACAACCCTAATTGAATCTGTACTGTTGACTTGACAAATTCATTGTTTTTGTTGTGTGTGTGTTTTGGTTTAGTAGTGCATGTCAAACCGTGCACTCAAACAGTATAAGGAAACAGTTTAGAGAGTCCTTCAGTGGGAAATGGGCCCATCCACTTTTCCTACAGCAGATCTACAGGGAAATAAAAGTTGCACAAATGGTCAATGATGAGGACCGCTTGTTATCAAAGTAAATGATAATGAAATGTAGACTCCTGACGGAAGCATTCATTAGCAATGTGCTTCTCCAAAGCAACAGAACTAGTGACTTATTTTTAGATGTCATTAATCAGCCAATATAGCGTGAGGCTCCTTTTCTCCAGGATTCCTGCAGGTAAAATGCAGACATTGTGGTCGAATGCTATCTTTCGGTTGAGAGTCAAACCCCATAACCACTCGATTTCCTTTCTCGCAGTACAATTTATTTCTCGGTAAACATGTTCCTGTTACTTGGGTATTTATTAAGCATGAAGTAAGTAATCTGCTAGATGGAATGGATCTTCGTTTTGCTCCACCAGAGAAGAGCGCTCTCTGTGCTGAGCTGCAGCAGATCATTGTGACTGAAGTGTTCATGGGACAGAACGATTTCACGAAGCCCATACACTAGTTTACCGTTCGGTCACCGCTTTAGCCGCGCATCTCTTCTTTTACCTCTTCCCAAATAGAACATGCACGGACTCCTCCTTACGCCAATGTTAAAAATGTTACACACTCTTGCCGGTGTCTGACAAGGCATTGCCTCATTTCGGCCGTGTGTGTGTGTGTGTGTGTGTGTGTGTGTGTGTGTGTGTGTGTGTGTGTGTGTGTGTGTGTGTGTGTGTG
>JAOPJO010000008.1:20913412-20929571 GCA_027123675.1 Molva macrophthalma | reverse complement strand
CACCCACCCCCACCCACACACACCGAGTCTCCACACAGACTCGCAGCTATCCATACGACCCCCCACCCCCCCCCCCCTACTTTCCTAGCGGATCTCCCTGGGGGAAGACACTCATACAGAAAAACAGCCACAGATGGTGCTACGCCCAGCCACCTTTGTTTTGTTTCCTTTTTTTGTCACCAGCAGCACCCTTCTCTGCTTGGCCCTCCTCTCCCAGTGCACCCTTGAGGCCTGCCTTACTACACTGGTTCTCCGAGGTGCCACTGAGTATAGGAGCCCGCAAGGAAAACCACTTCCTCATGGCCACTTGTGTGCATTCTATGCTAGGTCTGTTTACAATGCTGCAGCAGCCTCACTCCCGCCCCCCCCCACCCTCCCTTACAGCAGTCTACATCACCAGCAGCACAACACATTCCTGCCTTCTACTCCTCTATGAACCACCTCTGTACCCCGCAGCATTACCTCCATGGCCCCTGCTACCTCTTCTCCTTCTCTCGCAGGTCGGGGCTCTTCAGCCCGCTAACGGTTAGCACGCATGGTTTTGACTTTCATAGACAAGTGAGAGAGCCATCGAATAGGACTGAAAGTGATTGTGTCTAGGATTTTGTGTCTAGGTGCAGGGAAGATCATTGCCTTCTTGTATGTCAAGTTTTGTTTGCTAATCAAGTTAATGTCGTCTTTTAATTGCCGATGTGGTTGACCAGGGCCAGCCACGAAAGTGAGTGCATTGCACTTGCTATGTAGGGCTGTAGGTTTGAGAGCTGCGTTTATACCCAGGAGTTCTTTCATGAATCTCAGCTGCATGCATTCAAGCTTGCATCTCACACTGGCTTACGATGTCGGGTCATCGTCCCAGGTGTTCTGAACGCGGTTCCTCGTCATGAAATCGAAATGGTTCATTTTGCTGCTGTTTTTGTTGTTTATCACTTCATCTGTACTCATGACTCGGACGGCATGCCTCGAAGGAAAGCGATGGCTCTTCGGAGGATGTCGTGCATTTCACCTCAGTGCTGGTTATCCACGTGTAGCCTGTGGGATGGTGTACTGCCCGTTGTTGTACTGCATGTCTGTTTATGTCTTGGGCAAGATGGCAATACGCTGGGATTTGGTATGGAAGGTGGTCTTAATTAAAGCCTATAAAGAAATGCACGGGAGAACAAACAAAAACCCATCAATCCTCAACTGTATGGAGATATCATGTAGTCTCAAAGACTAAAGCGTTGACGTGTGAAACGTGTTTAGTCTGGAGTGTGCCCAAAGTCTCTTAAGCAACCAACCCTCCAACGCCTGCTGTCTATGGAATCCAAACCCGCCAGAAAAATACCGCCAAAACAATGGTTCCACTAACTGTCTCAAGGCAGTGATTTAGGGAGAGGGAGTCTTCATATGGAAAGGAAAAACAAACTAGTTTGATCATGAGTTAATCTTAAAACTTAAATTTATTTCAAAAGAATCTTGCTTTTAAATATTTCTGATCATTTTTTTGAATATTCAGGGGACATGGTAGTGAATGTACAATATGTTGTGCCTTTTCTTTTTTTCTTTTTTTTTGTAGATTCTTTTGTGCCATAAAAGTCTACACATTGTATCTTAATATCAAATAAATTTCACCTCCAAAACCCTTTCAAGATCATGCTTCATCTGCCACATGCATATTTTGCGTATTGAAGTTTTCCAAAAAGGAAAAAATAAACTGGCCTTTAATCCCCATTTTTCCTTCAGACTAATAAATGTGCTCATATTCTGGCTCTGTTGCCTTGTCTGTGTCCCACTTTCCTTCTGGTAAACCACCTATAACACTCCTTCTTTCTCTCCCTCTACCCTGTGGTCATTCTGATGGAAGCGAGGTAACCCTGAATGTCACTTTATATCATACATAACGGATAACACATTTATTAGGGATGTGGAAAATCGATTCACGTGAGTAAAGTGATGAACAAAGAAAGAAATGCCTGCCAAAAACATCCATGTTTTCTTAGTAGGAGCAAATGAATGGTGCAGCGCTTCAGAGCATTCGCTAATGCTGAACTTATCAACCGTGTTCTGGTTTTTTTCAGACATGTTAATTTTAAAAAACAACACCAACGGACCTGTACAACCCGAACCTCAACGTTAAACCACACAAAATAGAAAATCGCACAAAAAAATCGGAATATCGTATCGCAATGTTTACAAAATCGCATTGCATCCTCTGTACTATCATATCCTGATGTCCCTGCTGATTCCAATCCCTAACATTCATGGATAATACTACCCTGTTCCCTGAACGGCCTCTAGGGCACCACCGGCTGCATTTAAAATTGTGAAATAGTTGTCTTGTATATAAAGTGGATATGAAAAAGAAAAGACTGTCCAAGAAAATACTATTAATGTTTTATGGAACGTTTTGGGGGGAAGATGGTCTGACTGAGTCAAGAGGGAAAAGGGGAGGTTTGTGCGTGTGGGGGGGTTGCTATAAAATATACTTTAGATAATATTAGCGCCCCTTTTTATAAAAGCGGCTTGTGGGCCAAGTCTGTGTGTCTCCTGGCAGGGGTCAGTGGTGTTGCACAACAACAGAACGGCCGCTAAAGAGCAGGAAGAGCAGCCAGCTGCCCGCTGAGATATCCGCTGGCTTTTATTGTTTGTGGGAAATTGTCACATGTGCCCGTGACAAGGAAACAAGTCATATCTGCCCCAGAACAGGCAAATAATCCTGTTTCTAAATGGGGAGATGGGCAGTCCGCCCACACACCTCCTGTTTGGTGGCAGCTCCCAGTGCATTGTACAGCAGGCATGCATCCATCCTATGCAGATGACAGAGGAACATGTCACGGGTGCAGTGCTGCACAGTGAAAATAAACCAGGGAACAGACGAATACAAGCAATGAATCTCCAAGGAAGAAGGGGAGCTGAAGAAGGTTTTTTTTTTTTTACCACAGCATTGCACCCAGCTGTCAAGCTGAGACTACTGGGAACTCGCTTGACACCAAAACCAGTATCTAGAGCACAGTCACTTGTACAACATAAAAAAGGACATTATTATGCACATAGAGTGGATGAACCAATATTTGTTATTCTTATTGGAGGAACTGACCATGTCAAAGTCCTCATTGTGTGACCTCTCTTTCCCTTGGGCACCAGGTTTTACCAGGGGGGGTATTTTTCTTCTATACCAGTTATTTCGGGTGTGCTCTTTAACGGCAGTGATGTCAGACTGCTTCCTCATCTTCCGAGGTTGGGCCAAGTCTGGACCCTAGAGATTCTCCGTATAGTCTTTCCTGTTGTTCTGGGAGAGAGGAGGGATCAGCCTGGGGTCCATGCGACCAGAGGGAATGGGGATGGGTTGGGTGGGGGGGTGGGGGAGGGTCTCTATAGCATTGCCCTCCCCCTTGGTACAATGGCGTTCCCCTGGATGACAGATGCTGCTTAACCCCACTGACCCAGCGAGCTGCGGTGTGTCGGATGAGTGACAGGCCTGTGGCAAGCGTGCGTGCAAAAAACCCGCTCATAGGACGCTATCCCTGGCCAGGGAGGGCACTGCCTCTTTGGGCCTACCTCCACCGCTCACCACCCCTGACACCCAGTCACCCATGGTAATATATGTCTAACTGCGTGGAAAAGCTCTGTTAACTGTGGGAATTAAGCGTAGAGGAGGGACACTCACTCCTGTTATCTTGTCCTATTGAGCCCAACATTGAGACAGATTGACTACTAAATCACAATAGAAAAGAGCCGTATTGTGACAGTGCTGAGAAGCCTCTAGACTGTCCATTGAAGCAGCAGCGCTGGGACTCTGTTGTTATCACCGGGGATATCTAACTTTGGGGAATGCCGTTTGGGTTTTTAACTCGTCTGCCTCTATTTCAAGAGACTGCCGGCGGGTATCCATTACAATCTATTAGTAGGCCTACAGTAAGGTTTTTTTTTCTCTTCTGATGAGTAGTACGATTCGACTTTCAATTGTATTTGGTCGTGGTTGATAGCAATCCATGCCGGAAACACAAACGTTTATTTATGCTGTACATTTATGCTGTAAATACATTAGATGTATACAATATATTTTATTGTGTACATTTCAAATAATTCTTAATGTGTTTCTAGTAAACCCACAGCTAAGGAGCTGGCTTTGTAAGGTGATGGAAATAACTCACATTTGGTACTCAATTATTAACACACAATGCCTCATATACCCTTTCCACTGCACCCCTCTCACAAGGTTGCCACACTTCCCAGTGTAAAAGCTCTAATTCTTGTTCCCAGCTGTCTATTAAACTTTCTTTTTTTTCAGGCCTGTATCTGTGTTTGTAAAAACCCAACATAAAAATGAACAATGAATTCATTATCTAAACTATAGTACATTTTATTCTAATGTTTCTTTAGCCTTACTTTTTGTTTTATTGTCTTTAAACGGCTAGTTGAAATATAAAAAAGGTTACGTAATTCATGAGTAGGTACAGCCTCATATATTGAAGAATTGCCTGTAATAAGTAGTAGGCCTATGCGGCTTGTATTGACTCTATCCGGAGATTCTTTGGCAAATACAAATTGAGGAATATTAACCTAGCATATAATTATTAACATAGATACTAAGACTGCTGTTTACAACTTTTAATTTAGTTTTAAAGTGAATCAATTAATTAACTTTTTTTTATCAGTCGAAGGCTTATTATTAATCCTACTGCGTTTTCTGTCCGTTTGACTTCCGGTATCCTCGTCTCTTTCTTTCTATTTGATTGTATTTTTTTTTACAACGCAATAGGGGTAAACGCTCGATTAATTAAAAAATCGTTTTTATTACAAATATCAAACCATGTTTTGCAGGTTTAAAGAACACTGCATATAGCCCGTACATAATGCACACATTCGTATCCGTTTATCCGTTTATGTTTCCAAATTAATTTGAGATCAATTGAAGTGGACGGTGGCATTCCTTTCTGACTCGATCCGCTAGGTGGCACTGTGCCTTCTTCATAGAAGTCTTCTCGCGTCTTCCCAAAGACAAACGCTGCTCTTGTGCAGTTCAGAATGCAGTAAAGAGACACCGAGCACACCTAAAACATAATAGGCCTATATTTGGGGATAAATAAAGGTAGCATACATTTTATAGGCCTACAAAGTTTTTTTCGGGGAAAATGTGTAGCCCGTATACAGTAAATATGTATATATTTCACTATAATATAAAGGCCTATGTGAGCACCCCTATTCGCCTATTTAAGCTTCAGTTCACATTTCTTATACGAATATTAAATCATTCAATAATAATAAATAGACCTACATATCAAAATAGCCGAAGCCTTTCCATCATTAAGGTAAAGGCCTACATAACAACAATAGACCTAAATTGAATAATTAGCCGTTTGTATAGGATTTTTATCCTATTTTTTCTTCAATAGGCCTACCCCACACCACATTTATTTTCTATATTTCCATACGTGAATGTTACCTATTGCATGAACATTGGTCGTAGACTATAATGAAAGGTATGGCGTTTCTAAACTGTTATTAATGATTTGTTAGTTTCATATGGCTATGGTCATGATAAATAGAAAAATGAATATGTCATGATTGTCCATACTCGAATATTTGGAGCAATAATATTCACTCTCAGATGTGATAATACTTAGAGAATGCTATTGATTATCGGAACTGTAGCCCAATACAATCCACATGATTCAGTTAGTTCAGATAGTCTTTTAAGGAGGATTTTCCCCTTAGGGACGCATTGGCCTAATCTACGGAAATGCTCTTATTGCAGACACACACGCCTACACACCTAGCACACGTCCATAAGCACTGAAACAAAAAAGTAGGGGACAAACACAAAGATCACCACGATTATGGACTACAATAAATACTGTTATAGAATGTTTGCTGAACAACGCGATGGCACATCGATACGATGCAATTACAATGTTTTACCTAAGTCTTATGCGTTCATCTATGTGAGTGAAACCGCTTTTCATCACGACACACCATTTTTTTGTACATTTACATGACTGCTTGGATACAAAAGGAGCCTATTAAAAAATGCTGACTGAATTCCCGAAAAATAACAACGCCATTGTGTAACAATATTTTCTAGTTGTCACACGAAACCATCGCCTACCAATGTGCTCGCTCCCAGCAAACAGTGACTTATATTTTAATGGTCGTACAATTATTCAGCACTGTTGATTAATAGCTCAAATAAATGGCAACATAATTATTTACACAATTTAGCCTACTTACCCGTCTCGTAGGCTAGGCCTATTTGATTAACACTCAGAATAGTTATGTTGGGTCATTAGAAAAACTATTATGTAGCCTGTATTAAGCCAACCATGTCTAAGTGGTATTGTGTAGGCCTATTTACTGTATGAATTGTTGGCATTTGTAAAATCGTCCAAATTAATAGGTTTCATGAATATGTCAATACTTGAGATTGACATTTGAAATGCCGTTTTCACAGCTCTGCAGTCTACTCTGCGGACCACCTTAAGAAAACCTCCCGCCCCCAAAGCTTTTCGCGGGCGTTGTGATTGGTGGATATTTCATGGATGGAAGTGGTTGCAGAAATGCAAAACTTGTTGCTGGCTCCCTGGACGCGTTGATCTCACACAGCGCAAAGCGCCAGGCCAGAGTGTGTTCTGTCTGTGAATCGTTCCCAGCTGGATTAGACCACACCAGACCAGGGAGTTGGGGACGCACGCAACAAAACGAGACACTGTAAAGGAAAGTCTGCATGGTAGTTGAGCGCTTATTGCGCTGACGCGAATGGCCAGGAGCCGGTAAAAGATGCTGTCAAGCCGCTCTATGGTGGCAGAGCGCGGGTAGTATATGCCCATTGCTCGGGACTGAGTTCGCGCAAGAGCCGACCCTCCGGTTCTCCGGTGCGTTTGGATTGCCGTTTGGACATTCTATCCCATTGGACTTTGCCTAAATTACTGCTTAATCGTGGTTGGGATTTTAATGACCACTTATGGGCATTTAAAACACAATTCCACAGCCATTTAAACCGATTTTTGTTGTAAAGCTCCAAGTGGACTTTTCCGTCTCCAACATGGAACTCTCTGAAAACGGACATATTGGGACATTTATCATCGAAAAGCAGGCGTAAAGAGACAAATAAAATAGTTTTTGTATATTTCATCTTTTTCTAAACCCTCTGTTCGGCAAGTTAGAAAAGAGATTTGTGTCGTTTTCGTCATGAAGAATTGCGCACAGATAACTTTGGAATACGACAAGTCTCAAGACTGATAAAGAATATTGTGCTCGTTTGCCTAATATACTGACATAATAAAAAACAAAAAGGGACAAATACGCACAAGAAAACTGACATTTTACGCGCGTCCTTGGACACAGAATTTTTCTTCGGAGTGTCGTCGGAGAAGTTGGAAAAACAATTTAATAAGAACAATGAGAATTGATTTGGTGAGTCAATAGATTTGAAAAAAATTATAATTTGTTTTGCATCTGCTGGTACAACCTTTTTCATATTTGCATATATAATATAGTTGTCCCCTCTATTTTTGTTTTTGGACACAGACGGATAAACAGACAGTGTGCCTATGCCTGGCGAGGTAGCTGTCATGTTGGATTGATAATAGGGGAGTATGTTTGGGCTGGAACAGTTTGGATCCAAGATTAATAGAAACCCTGGCCTGTCAGAGAGAAACATAAACCAACCAAGACTGAACATGGGTTCACATTATAAAAGCCCCAGTTTTCACACTGGTGGCCCTCCCGGATCGGTGGACGCTGGCATGGGCCCTTTAAATGAGCCGCCGATGCTCGGGCTCAATATGAACATGAACGGAGAGCAGTATGGAGGCTTTCACACACGGGGACACTCTGACATGCATGCAGGCAGTGGACTTCAGCAGCAGCAAGGACCCATGCATGGATTTTTTAACAACCAACCTCATCAAGGACATCCACACGGCCACCAATCCCACCCCCACCAACACCATCCTCATTTTAGTGGGAATTTTGGGGGCCCAGAGTCAGGGTCATCCTGCCTGCATGGTGGCAGGCTAATGGGCTACAACAACAATGGCATGGGACCACAGCAGGGCTTTGGAGAGGGGTTTGATCCCCTCGCTGAGGGCCAGGCAGGGGATGGCTTCCCACCGCAGCAGCAGAGGTCCAATAACATGCCTGACTTCCAGCACCATGGTCCTCCCAGCGCGAACCACGCTGTGCCGGCCCCCTGTTTACCCCTGGACCAGTCCCCTAACAGGGCTGCATCCTTCCATGGTCTCCCTTCCTCCTCATCCTCCTCTTCTGAATCTCACAGCCTGGAACCTCGACGGATGCCCAACCAGAACGCTGTGGAGGGTTTAGAGTACAATTTCCCCAACGAGCCCCCATCCGGACATTTTGATGTTCCTGTGTTCTCCCCATCTGATTCAGAATCTCATTTTGGGCCCGGGAGGCCTGTGGTGGGTGGAAACTTCCCCGGGAACCCTGGAATGCCACGGACCCCAGGTATGCAGGGCATCTCTAAGGGACACCAGCCCCCTCCTCCCCCCCAGCAGCCTCAGCCACCACCGCAGCACGGAGTGTTTTTTGAGCGCTTTGGAAACGGCCGGAAGGTTCCGGTGGGAATGGAGCCTGGCGTTAATGCTAGACATCCCCTACTGCAGCAGCAGCAACAACAACAACAACAGGCGGGCTTGATTGCCAGACAGAACTCATGCCCCCCCGGACTCCCCCGGCCCCCCCACCCTGAGCCCGGCTCCTCCAACCCCAACATTCTGGATGGCGGGGTCATGATGCCTGGCCAACACAACCAGTTTGAATATCCAATTCACAGACTGGAAAATAGGGGCTTGCATCCCTATGGAGACCCCATGTTTAATATGCAACAGCCTGCTCCCCCTCCTCCCTCCCAGCAGCCCCCCAATCAGAGGCTGCAACACTTTGACTCTCCTTATATAAACATGGCCAAAAGGCCGAGGTTTGAGTTTCCAAATGCACATGGTGGTGAAGGTTGGGGTGGGGGTATAGAGAACCACCTCTCCCCCTCAGCTTACCCGGGTCTACCCGGAGAGTTCACACCCCCTGTGAGTGAAGGTTTCCCCCCAGGACCACTGCAGCATGCTGGGCCGGACCAACAGTCCCTGCAGCAGCGCCAGAATGCAGCCATGATGATCAAACAGATGGCCTCTCGGAACCAGCAGCAGAGGATGAGGCAGCCCAGTCTGCAGCAGTTGGGTCACCATGGCGAAGTTCCTCCAGGCCCTATGGTTCACGGAGGCCCAGTGGGCAGCATGCCCCAGCCTAACTTTGACAGGGAGAATGGTGGCAGGATGCCTAATTTTGACGGGCAGAATCCTCATGTTTCTCAGGAGAACGCTTGGTTCTCAGGGTCCCACCAGCCAGGGGAGATGATGTCACGGCGCATGGGTGGAGCAAACAATGAGTCAGGCGCCCACGACATTGGGCTGCAGCAGAACGGGGCGGGGATGATGTTCAGGCCGGGGATGGGCATGCAGGAGCCCATGAGGTTACCAGGAGACGGCCATGTACCGGCCCTCCACTCACCGGGCATGCACTCCCAGTTCAGCGGCAACATGGGAAACCTCTCACAGATGCAGTCTCCAGGAGTAGGACACCCAAACGCACCAGAGAGAAGGCCGGCTGACTTCCCAGCACCTCCTATGGGAGCACAACCAACGTTCCCCTATGGTGGGGGTAACCGTCAGGGGGCAGCTCACAGCAATCCCCAGGGTGTGAACACCTCTCCAGGGAGCTACCCTCCTCAATCTGAGTTCCCCCCAGGCCAGCGGTCGTCAGTTAGTAAGCTGGGAGCTCTTTCCTTAGGGAATTTCAGCAAAACCAGCACTAAAGACAATGTTTTCGGCCAGAGCTGCCTGGCGGCCTTATCCACGGCCTGCCAGAACATGATCGCTAGCCTAGGGGCCCCCAACCTCAACGTAACATTCAACAAGAAGAACCAAAATGAGGGCAAGCGAAAACTGAGTCAGACAGAGCAGGACATTAATAGCAGCACAGCTAATGGGACTGGCAGTGCTGCTCCTGAATATTTTCAGAGCGGCACTTCCCAGAACAGCCAGATGCCTGGCACTGGGAATAGCAACACTAAGCCTGCAAGTCAAAGCCAGACGGTGCAGGGGGAAGCCAGTGCCCTCTCCCCAAATTACAACATGGACGCTACCCCTTGCATTGAGGGGAAAGCAGCAACAGGGAGTGGGAGAGGGAGAGGGAGGAGAAAAAGAGACAGTGGACATGTGAGCCCTGGAATTTTTTTTTCCTCTGACAATGGAAACCCTGTTGTAAGTCCAGGCCAGCAGACCCCCTCAGCTGGCGTTGGGGAGAGGGGTGGGGGCACGCCCCACGAGAAACCCCTCCAGTCCCCCTCCTGGGGAAAAGGAGGAGACTTAATGTTGGGGGACCAGGCAGACCTGATGTCTTCTCTGGACAGCGGCATACAAAGTGTCACAAAGTCAGACGGTAGTTCACCGCGAGTGGAATTTCCTGATGACGTCAGCACCCACTACGGCAACGAAGACGAGGTGTCCTCCAGCTCAGATCCAGGAGGAACCTCGGCCAACAAGCCCAGCCGCAGCCCCATCATGGCCTGCTCACCTAAGCTGCAGAGAGGGGAACACGGGCTGATGAATGGACAAAAGCCCCTGGGAATGGGTATCAACAATCACACTACCTCGACACCTGACAGCTACGGTCTGAGTGGCGGCGGGGGAGGAGGGGGCAACGGGCTGAGCCACCCGGGAACACCTGGGATGGAGCAGGTACGCACCCCTTCCAGTACATCTGGTCAGGATGAGATTCATCCTCTGGAGATTCTGCAGGCCCAGATCCAACTACAGCGCCAGCAATTCAGTATCTCAGAGGATCAGCCTCTGGCTATGAAGAATAGTAAAAAAAATGGTGACTGTCCCTCGCAGAATGGAGACAGCGAGCTGGCGAGCTGCAGTCCGGATGCTGGGAAGAGCTCAATGGGCACTATTGACCTTGACACCCTCATGGCAGAGCAGCACGCCACCTGGTACGTGCCCAGTGACAAGGCCATGATGGACGGACCAGAAGATGACAAGGCCATGGCACCCTGGGAAAAAAAGAGCCAGAATAACAGCAAAGAAGGTAAGCAAAATATTATTGTTTTTTGTTAACAAGGAATATATTATTCCACTTCTAAATTCCCCCCTCTTTATCGCTCCTCCTCATGCTTCCTATCTTTCTCCCTTTCTTACACAAGAACATACAGGTGCAAAGATGTAAGGCATCAGCTAGGCAATTGGATGTTTTTTCATGGTTTCTTACAGTCTGTTCGCCGGCAAATGCTATTATAATGAGGGGAAAGGAAACTATGGCCATTGGCAACCATTCTCACCTTTTGTCCGTGATGTGCATCCATCTGTTAGGTTTGGGAGACAGACATTCCATATTTAGATGAGATTTGGATTTTAAAATGGCCAATAATAAACGCAGAATTATATTGGTTTTATCCTATTTAAAATTGGACTACATTCTATATTTTGAAATTTGGAAAAGGAGGTCTCGCGAAAATACGTAGCAGTCTATGAACTCTAGGCCTATAGGCTATTAGATGAGATAGATTGAAAAAATATATACAATAATGTAGAGCCAAAATTATTTTAACCTCACTTTCTAGTTTATGCGGGGAAGTTTAATCGGGCTTTTCTGGTTATGTCGAGTGTATTGACGTAACTGACATTTTTTGCAGAGGAACTTAAAAATAAGAATGCGTAAAGTAAACATTTCCTGTGGTTATTTATCTCGGTTTTCACGGTGAACGGCTACATTGAGAAGATTAATAGTTTTCTAAGGATGTGCGTTTACTCAGCGGGACTTCCCTTGCCTTGTACGTGTTTGTTTTTGTTGTACAATAGGATAATGCAGGACTGGTGAAAGTGGATTGGTTTTAGATTGACAGGACAGGATTCTCCAGATAAGCGCTAAAAAACATTTCCCATTCCAGTGGCCTACAGTTGCTTTGGCTTAGTTTACAATAACCTATAATCTCCCGAGTAAAATATGACGATAATATTATAATATTAGGCACAATAATAATAATAATAATAATGATAATAATAATAATGATAATAATCATAATGATAATAATCATAATATAACAATTATAACAACTGTCATAATTATTTAGTATGTATGACCAACATTTGCAAATAAGTCACTAAAGTCGAGGAAGAGTTGGGAGAATAAACGGCAGAAAAGGGTTTTTCCAATTATATTATAAATTAAGGATTAGTGTAATAATTTACAATGCACGTGCTGTTATTTTAGGATTTACACAGTGGAAATCAATACGTTTTAATTGTTATTTTCATTTCTGTTTGTATTTGAATTACAATAATAACCAAAGGCCTAAAAGGTTATAATAACCACATATAAAATAAATAATACAAATAAAATAGTAATATATAAAACATTAATAGTAATTAATAACGATTATTATTGTCATTATTATTATGCTTGTTATTATTATGCATGTTATTAGTTGAAAATACTTTGAACGCATTTAATACCCATCACATTGGGATCTGCACGTTTACTTGAAACAGTCTTACGTTTTTTTTTTTTGCTTGACACTGGTTGCCCTTTATTTTTAACGACAAGTGAAAGCATTGATTGCGATGGTTGACTGCTACTAAAAGAGGCAATAATTTAATCGCCACGACCAGGAACGATCCACAGAAACGCTTTTTTCTCACGTGAATAGGTAGCCCCCAGCGCGTTTTCAGCGTCTCTTTGTTCTGGTAGTGGGAGCAGAGGGGAGGGCGCGGGGAATGGAGTCTGGAGTCAACACACATTGTTTGAGAAGACTGAGCAGTCAGCCCATACGTAGACCTACTCTGTCGCTCTCTGCGACTCATTTAATTTATCTAGCGGTGATAACAAAAGCCATGCCTATATTACTAAAAAAAAACACACACAGTAGCCTAACTAGGAATTTGCTCATTCCTCTCGACTCCAGGTATCCTTTTTTGTGTCTTCACTCTGTGCATGCGCACTATCGTATATTTTCGCGGGCTCCCATCTCTTCTTCTACCCCTCCCTGCTCGAGCACAACGCACGCGGCTCGCGGCTCGCAGAGCGATCGATAGCTAGTTAGCACAAATCAGGAGGCTTGACAGTTTCTCATTTGAGTGCTTCAGACAGCGAAGATGAAAAAGGGTGGAGGTGTATTCGGGGATGGGGTGGGGGCTTTGAGATGAATTCCTGCTACGCGGGATGGTGCAAAATAACATGATAATTTAGCATAAGTCGAAGTCTTTTGATAGGATAAATTATAATGTAAACCTTGTGGTTAAGGTGTTACGCTTATTTGTGTCGTATAAGAGCAGGCTCAAATTCCTCGCAGTAAAATAGGTTTATATTTCCCAATTTGGTTTTATCCCTCTGATCACTATTAATCACTGTTGAATTGTGCTGAATTAAATTGTTTAACTTAAAGGTGAAAATAAAGTAATCCCTTCTTTAAGGTAGCATTCATTAGAATACCTCAACAGTATGACTTTACAATGTGTTACATTTCTTCTCTGGTTAGAGAGAAAACATCAAAGCATCAAAGCTAATCGTTATTTTATTGTATATGTTTAAAAGACATGCTATATTAACCTATTGGTGCAGTTTTGAGTCGAGTACATATGTCGAGTACACATCTATAAGTGTTTTTTCCGCAGTCAATCCATTTGACTGCTGAGATGAGGGACTGACCTGTGAACTGAATCTAAAGGCTGAATAGAAGGCTCCATAATTGTTATTTTTATTTTTTTTTACTTTATAGATTTAATGTTATGTTTATATTGACTTTAACTGTTTTACTTTAGCATCTGGATTATGGCTTTTGGTTTTGGGTATAATTATGCATATTTGGACAAAGTAAAAAAAACTGTTTTGGCAGTCATAGATTGGCATTCAAAAGAGTTTTCATCATTTTGCGTCTTTGTGGCTGAGGTCTGACTCATCCTCAAGTCTTTGTACGCAGAGAAACTTCCACGGAAATATTCCAGCTTTCGAGTGGAATTTGTTTTGCAGGTGTGTTTGTAGCCAAGCTTCTCTGTGCTGTAGCCAACATCTAAAGACTGGCCAAGCTTTCAGAAATGACACTTTTAATAAATTCTGTATTATTCTGCTGTTGACCACCAACTAAAAAGAAACACACACAGAGAGCAGGACCAGTTATACCACTGGCGTCAGACCCTGCAGGGCTCTGCTCACTGGGCCGACTGGACCTTGGTCGACATACAAGGAAGAACTCCATTGGAACTCTTTCCTCTGTTGCGGGTCCCAGTTCACCCTCATCCAGGTCCCGGTGTGACTATTTAGTCATGATGTGTATACTGTAGTAATCTGCCCCTTCGGACCCACGCCCTTGGCTGCTTCTGTCGTCGATGGTGTGTGTGTGTGTGTAGCTGCGGTTCAGCCGCTAAGACACTGTAATACATGCTTCTTTAAGCCCCTGGCCTGGGGCTTAAAGCCAGTTTAACCATGAAAAAGGTTGTAACCCCACAGAGGTTACAAGGGGAAGGGAAGTTGAATGTAGAGGAGGAGCACATAGTTATTCAACTGGACACATTCTCCTCAACCGTATCAGCTAATAATATTTCCCTTTTCTTATTTATTGGCTGCTCTGGGTTTTTTCCTTGTATTTAAAAAAAAATAGTGACGGTTCAATTTGGAAGTGTGTGTGCTATAGATAACGGCAGACAGAAGGCATAGGAAGTGAGTGTAATTTCAACTTTTCTTTGTATACTCAAGGCTATTTATAACTTTTTTGGGTTATCGAACCCATCATTCTTCAGAGTCAACTAAGTGTTTTCACTTTTCACTTTGAGTCATCACTCTGATTAACTACTTCTATTGTTGTACAGTTGATGGTCTAATATCAAAGAGCGGATTTGCCTAAAGGGAACAAAATATTTGTTTTGCCTCAAACCAATTCACTAAGTTAAAACTAATGTATTGCTACCCCTTGCCCCTTTTTCTTATATGATAATCGTATATGTTTTTCATATGATAAGTCAAATCAAATGCATGTTATTACAGACTATATAGAACAGTATGACACTGAAAAAAAACTCATATTCACAAATCCTTTTTGTTTCTTATAATCAACCTACTTGAGTTTATAGAAAGAGAAAGATAATCCTTATCATAGCAATTAGCCGTTGCGTAATAAGAAATATTTACAGATTCATGGTGGCTTGATTATATAATTACTTACATACTCATGCATGTATGCCAGATAATCCGCAAGATAGTTGATGAATTTGAATTATTAGTCTGAAGAATTAAATTGAACAGAAAAGGCGTCCATAAATAGCACTAATCAATTTGCAAATCCATTTGCTAATTTCATCAGAAGATACCGGCAACCAGAATTATGCTTTGAGTGCAACCAGAGTGATGCTAGATTTTTCCTTCAAATGCAAACATTTTGGCCCTCAAAAAGTTTGCCTCTATCTTGCAGAATATGTTCACTTGTTCCTTAGTAAATTCTTCCACCATGAAGAAAAAGCGAATTGATCAAGGTTGTCATAAAAAATGTAACAAATATCAAAGTGTTTTATAATGTTGTCACATGCACGCCATGCAAAGTGCAGGTTTGGAATTCTAGATAGTTTGTTTGTTTGTTTTTCGGTGTTAGCTGTAGACATAGTGTTCATGCATTTGGACACTTGTCAGAATTCATGTCCCAGACCTAATCTCAGCTACACACTCCATTAATTGTAACGCGGTGACAATATCTCAAAGTATATACACTTAGATGTGAAATAGTCCAGGGCAGGGAAAAAACACAACAGTGTATGTGTTTGTGTGTGTGTTTTGCATTTTTGTGCCATGTGTCCCTGTGTGCACGCATGCGTGCGTATATGTGTGTGTGTTGTAAACACTGCAGCAGAGCATCAGTGACAGTCAAAGGAAGCCTATTAACGAAGCGTGTGTGTTGAGTGATGTGGGGTAAGAAGGATGCTCCAAGGTGTCAGGCCTGATGTGCTGCTGCAGAAAAGCAGCTCCTCTGGTGTTTTACTCTCTCCTGGGAGGAGGAGAGCATGGAGAGAATTAGAACGTGTCTCAGCATGAGGTAAATATTCTTCTCCAATGGATCGAGTGATGGGGGGGGGGGGGGGGGGGGGGGACCTTAAAGCGAGAGATTAGCCCCAGCCGG
>JAOPJO010000008.1:20828631-20851144 GCA_027123675.1 Molva macrophthalma | reverse complement strand
ATTATGTTTTGGTCTGGAATCAGACCCTTTTTTTTCCACTAAGTCTTCCTCATAGATAGATGTGTTATCTAAATTGCAGTCTGTTGGAAATATCATTCAGCAAACATGCAGACAAACAGAAGATCTTAACATTGTCTCATCAAACTCATGTTTACTGACACATTTCTTTGTATGCCCAAGACGCAGATCATTAGTTTACATCAAGACAGTCTTGCTGATAACAGTACTAAAGCCCATTCACTGGTACTGCCACTGCCTGTCTGTGGCGGAGGAAATCCCTTCTTTGTCTCCCAAGGAAGTTTAGCAAACTAGGGAAACCTGAATATGTCATCAGAATCTGAACAGCTGGAACACATTTGGCAATAATTACACACACAGAGCCATAAATGTATTAGTCAACACTCTAGAATAGCTATTAACCAAAGCTCTGGAGGCTACTCATTGCAAGAGCAGCACAGTAAAATTGTTTCCATAGTTGTCAATCAAGTGCCAGACCTGTGGTAAAAGAGATGAACGTTGGGGGCTTTGGGGAATGTTCTTTAAGCACTTACTCCGCAGAGAATTGGTGGTTTTATTTGTGTTTATTTGTCCTACACACTCTCTATGCATCTCATTTGACTGCATTAGACATCATAATTTCTGGACCAACAGAAAAACTGTGGATACGATTTCATCTCATCTGATTATCAAAAGCAGATTACATAGAATATCAAACAAACCCTTTCGATATAGAATCAATGCCTTATCTCCACTGCAAATAAACAATCAATTGAACAATAAAAGGAATGGAAATAACTGACTTACTGTACATCTCAGTGAGGATGATGGAAAAAGGCATAGGATTTACTTCAGGTAATAAGCAGTTAAGTTTGGGATACTGGTATTCTACTTAAATACTTTAATAGAGTAGTATTATATTTTTAAAGTCCTTGCTTCTAAATGAGAGCGCCATTGCAGCAGCTAACAAATGCAGCTTATGCAGCCACATAATGCTGCCTAATTAGTACATGCTGGGGGCTATGAAGGTTTATACTGTCATGTCATAAACAGTTCTACGAATTCAAACCTCCTAACCTTGAAAGCAAAACAAGCTAATACAGTCGTGAACTCGCTAGAGAGCACAGTGAAGGTGTGAGGATTCTATTCTCCATCTCCACCAGGGAGTAAAATACGCTAAATTCAACAAATGCTGGGACACAGCATGTTTGAGGAATAGTTCCCCGGGATTCTGGGGGTCAAGCAGCTTTCAGCTTTCACCCAAACATTCGCATATAAAATCAAATCACAGTTAAGAAAATGAGCCATGAAACGGCGATGGTTCCAGACATAATACCACCCTTTCCTTGAGAGTTAGGTAGGTATTGTGCAGAGTTGCTGACTTTAATGCAAACTTGTTAGCTGCACGTATTGTCTGAGTCTATAATCAAATGAAGACCATTGATACAGGAAGTGTACAAATATGTCTCAGTGTGGGAGAACAATGGTTCTTTGTTCGATAAGAGATTCCCCAGAAGGGTCTACAATGACCTAAGGTATAGAGCACCTTCAGCCATTCTGAGAGGCCAGCTTGTACTCAGCTTTTATTGGTTGTGCTTTTATTGGATAATTCAGACATTAACTGGACCTATTTGGGATAATTGTGAAAATGATTGTGAGCATATGTGCTTCGTCATGGCAACCATGGGAAAGGTGCCACAGACGTTAACATATTAAAGTTAAAATGCAGCTTCGGTAATTGCTCTAATAAAATGAATTCTTTTTTGTTACACAATGGAACCAACAGTGATAACTCATGTGAGGAGAAAGATGGAACACAACTAGATTGTGTTAAGTCTACAGGCTCAAATTACTGTGTTAGGCTATATTTTAACCAAGCCACATACCCCACCCATATCATTCCATCTTGGATGTGCTTACACCTCAGCGCAGACTTGAATTTTGGTCTTGGGGGCACCAATCCTGTAACTAGAACCTTAACTTTGGGCTCTAGATGGGAATTCCCATTTTCAGGTCAGGGTAAAAAGTTACCCAGAAAACAAAGAATTTCTGATTAATTTATTTCATTCACCCCAATATCCGAAAGTAAATATTGTACATGAATGGTGATAGTACACAGTAGCATGCAAACCAGTGGTATGGAAATTCCAGTGAAAAACTATTGTGTGTTGACTGTTGGAGGCTTTGTGGACTAAGGCTTCAAGCCAACAAAGTGTGGGCTTGCCTGTGTCTAAAAGACTTCATGGTGATAAATGGCCTCTCCATGTAGACAAACTCTAAGCACAAGGCCTCGGGTGCAGAGGACCAGATCTGCTACCTCTGCTGCTGGCTGAATCTGATTACAGGCAGGCCCCGAGGACAGTCAGGTCATTGAGAGCACAGAGATGAGCAAACAATAAGATATTATCTGAAGGAATCTTCAGCTTTCCAAAGGAAAATGGTCCCTCTCAGTGTCACATTGACGATAGGATCCTCAACCTGACATTGAATCAGCCATTTAAGAAGAATGAACACTGCAACCCATTCATAGATACTCACTAAAATAATGAGAGCTCTTTTTTCAGCCTTGTTTAAGACATATAAAGGGAAGCTCATGAGGCCTTGCGAGACAAGGCTGTGGAGAAATTGGAGCATGCAGCTGACTCAGATGAATATGCCTTTACAATGATTTGGTATTGAATGAACATTTCAATAGTATTTCTTCTTTGTTATCTACAGTCCTACAAAAGAGTGCATGTGTCAGAATTCTGTTTTCCTGTTTCAATATTGTGCACATGTAAACAAAACGATGTCTAACACACATGTGGAAACCATATATGTAACTGATCTAATTTCAGATGGGAGTAAGAAAGAATATCCATTCGGATGTTTTTGCTGTAACTATTACTATGCAGCTTTAATACCCTTATTTGTATGTCAGTCTTAATACCTGTCCGTCCTCCCGTTCTTTTAACACAGTGACACCTTGTGGACAGATAACGCAACCTCTTATGTCAATTATTAAAGTGTATACGTTTTAAAGTGATTACATTTAATTTTGATTGACGATTGATTTGATATAATTCGGAATTATGGGCCTAAATGTAGTTTTAACTTTCTAAAAAAAATGTTATTTTTTAACACCACATTTGATGTCAACCGTCTCGTGAAGTTACAAATAAAACTTTATGAACAGAGAATAAACTATGTTGCTAACCTATTTTGTTGATAAAAAAACAAACAAAGAAACATAGCTTTCATAGCTTTATCAGTCAACCCAGTTTCTTTGGATGTTCCCTGCAACTGCTTTTTTTTTTTTTTTTTTTTACAGTTGTGGCTGTCCCTTAGCTGTCCCTATCCTGCACAGGGAAATTTGACTGAATCTGACGAATTATGATATAAATATAATGTTCATATAGCCTACATATTAAAAAAAAGAATACTTTATTTGTGTACAAAGGAGTGGTAGAACAATTTATCGTATAAAGTGACATACTGGTAAATAACTTTTGTGCTAGACAACCAACATCTATTTTGAACTACAACCATGGAGACCTTTGCGAACTCTCGCGACATTACACATCTTGTCTGTCACAGGCCGCAATGAGTAGAGATGATAGGAGAGAAGGGGTGAAATATCTAGGTTGCTTAACAAGATCTTAGAATTGACAGTGGTTTTATCCAAGATTTTGCACTTTAAAAATATAATTCACAAGCCTAATATCTGCTGAATGTGGCTTGCTAGTTTAAATAGGTGTCTTTTGAAAGCAGCACCAGAAACTAAAGTTAAATCGTATGTGTAAAGTGCTAACTGTTAGCTGTCAAGCTACATAGCATAGCCATCTAGGCAATGGCGTTGAAAAGAATTCAAAAGGTGAGTGTTTTTTTTATATTATGTAAGCTAGTCCTGCTAGCCAGCGTATTTTTCTGAGTGCTCATGTTGAATGCATCATACCATGTTAGTTTCTTGGCCTGACATCGGCATAGTCGGCTCCTTTTGGTGTTCAAATGAAGATAATTCACAGACAAAAGAGGAGCTTACAACGGACGTTATCGGTCCGTTTGCGCATTGCTTGCTATAGTGGCGCATCATTGGGTTTGTTTAGTAGGACGATTTATTTTCTACTATCACGCATTGAAATACACTGTCAACAAAATAATCGATTACAGTGCGGTAACCATAAACTGTGGCGTGAATGTTTATTTTTGATTTTGTTTGACATAATTCATTGTGTAAAATCACTCACACTGATCTTTAACTTTATTCTTGATGAAGTTGGAATAAAGAGAATCATCGTCGATAGTAGCTATGGGTTGAATGTCAGCTGTTTTGTAAGTTGCCAAATTGAACTCCAATGTCATTGTCGCCATATATGGGATGGCAAATGGGGCACTGGAGTAGGCCACGGTGTGTATTTATAAAACAGAATAGACAGCTTCATATTCAGAGCTGCTAAATATTGGTGCTGCTTTTTATGTACGTTATAATAATAAATGAATTGTTATACTTAATTTAATTAATTTGGGAGCAAACAATAGTGTCATGATCATGAATACAATTGGTTGGATATGTTTTTAGTATTTCTAGAATTCCCCTCAATATTAACAATACCTTTATTGAAAAACATGTTGTTTTATGTTTTTGATTGGCACAAGGTGAAATGATGTTACCTATGATAGGGAATGCTTTCTCTTTTCCTAAACTCCTAGAGCTTTAGTAACTAGTCTTGATGCTCAAGGCCACTTGACCTGATCTGAATTTGTTTTTTTCTTTAGGAACTCACAGACCTGCAGAGGGATCCACCAGCACAGTGTTCTGCTGGGCCACTTGGAGATGACTGTTAGTTTTAACCTTTTACGCTATAGGGATTTCTATTGTGTACACTAACTGCCTTTATTTTAGATATGACATTTAAGGCTGGTTCATGAACAATTTGTGCTGAAATTTGTGTTGTATGACTCATCAAAACTGGGAATATTCAAATATTGGCTCTGGTGACAACATCAGAAAGGTTTAATCTTCTAGTGTTGTAGTCTTTAGTTTGTCGTTATACATTGCTTTTGTGGCAATATACAACACCAAGGCTAGCTAGTACCCAAAACCCCAAACATCCACAGGAGGAATCTTCTATATATAGAAAAGAGCCACAAAGTAAAAACATCCTATTTTTGCAGTAAGTGTAATACTATACTTTAGTCTAGTCTAAACATTTTAGGCAAAAAAAAGACTGCTCCACACCCACTTTTGAAATCGAATAGTTGCTACTTAAAAAAAAACCGATTGCTGAGTCAAATTAGTCAGCTGTGCTAATGGATATTTATTCCTTTCTTTTCAGTGTTCCATTGGCAAGCAACTATAATGGGTCCAGTAAGTGATTGTTTTATGTATTTTGTATATACTTTCATTAAATGTATAACAAAATCATTCCATTAATCTTGACTTCTGCTTTTCTCATGTACATAGAATGATAGCCCTTATCAAGGGGGAGTGTTCTTCCTCACCATTCACTTCCCTACAGATTACCCCTTCAAACCACCAAAAGTAAGTAAGACCTAATGTCTATAATTTGTCATCATACAACTTTGTTTAAATGATGGAGAGTGAAACATCTTTTAAGTTGTTTAAATGTCTTATATCTGCCGGGTTTGTCACAGGTTGCATTCACAACAAAAATATACCATCCGAATATTAACAGCAATGGAAGTATTTGTCTTGACATACTGCGATCGCAATGGTCACCTGCCCTTACCGTATCAAAAGGTACGTCACCGTGCATTGGTTATGTTTGTATGTTTAAAAACTCTTAAATGTATTCAATAGAAGAAACTGTCACCCTAGTTGATGCTGAAATTACTACTTATAGCGCTGAATATTAAGCACACATTGTGTATATATATATATGTATATATTGTCATACCGTCAATGGTATCATAATTGCTCAGGTAATTGTTTCTTATCAATATATAAATTAAGAAAAATTGGTATGCTTTTGATCCATCAGTTGTATGTGTTTTCTGTTAATCTCATTGTGATTATGTTAATTGTGTTACATCTCATTACTTTCTGTATCTTTTGTAGTTCTTTTGTCTATTTGTTCCCTGCTGTGTGACCCAAACCCGGATGACCCACTAGTCCCCGAGATCGCCCATACCTACAAATCTGACCGGGAAAAGTAAGTATCACACAATCACTCTCACTTCTGATCATTATAATGAACTAATTGAGTACAAATAGAACTTTACCACTAGAGGAAAGAAACTGATTATAGGTTGTTTTTTGTTTACAGGTACAACAGACTAGCAAGAGAATGGACACAGAAATATGCAATGTGAGAATGCCAGTAAAATCAAATACAAAAAAAAGAGAAGTTTAGGAAAACATATTTGATATTTTAACACAAGGCAAGCAAATTAAGCAAGACATATCTTGGGCAACACACCACCGGTGGAAAAAGGAAGCAATACGAGGTACACTGGCACCTGGCTTCCATGTGCTGCTGCCATGTTCTTTGTGCCATCCTTTGTGACTAGTGTGGACCGGCCCAACAGGACCCAATGGACTCCTGAAGGCACTCCCACCATGGAATACTGGAATTTTCCTCAACACAGCGACATGTGCAGACTTTTACTACTGCTATCGTGATTTATTATATTTGTTGTTAAGGCATCACTCTCATCAAGGACAATGCTATGGTCACTCTTGGTAGAAGTTATTTCGGTTTTTGTTATTCTTTGGCAAACTACTTTGGTCGATTCAGAAGATCATCGTTTGCCCTTATTTCAGAGGTACTGTTTTGTCTCACTTGATGTCTTGTTATTGTATTTACATGTATTCAGTGGCCTTTACTGTTTTATTTTATTATAGTAGATGTGCAATTGCAGTCGGAATGTTAACGTTGAACACAAAATTGTGCATGTTTAATAATAGCAGTTGATTTGTAGCTTTTAGCTTTTAAAGCAACTGCTCAATGAACACTATCTCTACCTTAGGGCAAATGTGAACAAACTTGAGAAGGATTAGATTTATCACAGACTGCATAGGGGGATGCAACAGTATTGGAATTAGAATGGACAGCTGCTATTAAAGCTAGGTGCCCCATGTTTCAGCATTGGTGCTTATTAGGTAAAGGCAACGCAAAATCATCTTCCATTCTTCTCAACCATGTCCGCCTTCCCCGTCGCTTTCAGTATCCAACATAGTCATACATATATGACGTAAATCATTGCAAAGGAATTAACATTGCTATTATTTTTGACGCAGTACTGTTGGACTGTGCCAATTGCTACATACACTTGCTCAGGTATCCAGCCAAATCATCAGCCTTTAAAGGAGCACTGCAGTGACCCATGGTGAGTGGAAGTTAATGCTTCCCATACCATCCAACATGTAAAAGAAAAAATACAACCAAGCAAGTGCTAACCTAAAATCACTTGGCGTTGTATTTGATTAAGTAGCACGTGTCATGCTTAAGTAGGGAACGGCTCCGTTTGAAATCAGCACTCCTAAGGAACTTGATGGCAATGGGTGCAGCAGTTCTTCGTTTCATATCAGTATGCTGCCTGTCCTTTTCCTCAGGAAGCATTTCTTTCCTTCACCAAACCCCTGTCGGGTCACCAGTTGACTTTATTATTCTCATTTTTATTATTTTGGAACTCTTGGATGTGAATGTGAATGTTTTTGATCGGCTATCAAGCAGGCCATTGTAGATGTGTTAATGCTACTGTGTTCTAAATTACAACAGTCTTTTATTACTGCGATTATTTTAAAGATGGAAACAAAGCAGAAGACCTTCAGAATATTGAAGTACCTTCAGAATATTGAAGTATCCAAAACAATTTGGATTTGTAGATTGCCCTTGCTTTTCAAAGAAGAGACTTTAATTATGACCAGTTCCTATTTATATCTAAGGTCTGGGAACTTCAATTGGTCATTTTTGAGGAGCACAGAGCTACTCGATGCTTATATATAGCCATGGTTTACAAAAATTGTGTTTTGTTTGCAATAACGTGACTTGGTAAAATAGTTTGATTGGGTGTCATCGAGAGGTTACTAGTTGTAAAATTGTCTAGTATGTAATTAGATTATGTCAATATAAAGGGAAAGTACAGTTTTATTTTAAAACCAGATTACCATTGGTACTATGTTTTATTCCTAAGGATTTAACAAGATAAATGTGCATTGAAAAGCAGGATGAAACAATTAGAGAATGTAGGCCATGTTTTTGGCTCAAATTATAGTTTTTGTAATTGTTAGATTAATTGAGTGCTCAAGGCTAAACTGAATGTCCCAAACATATAGGTTATATACTAAAGACAACCTCTCCAAATGCAGTGGAGATCCATATGCTGCCAGACCCATTATATAAAATGATTTGAGTGTTGAAGTATTACAGTAGTATACATTGTGTATGTTTTTGGGGGTTTGTTTTTATTTATTTATTTATTAAGTCCTGTATTTGTTAGGTGAGTGCAGCCCTGTTCCATTGTGACAGCCAGCATGGTGACGCCAACTCCATGCAGAGTGTATTTGTTCAATGTGTTCAACCAGACAGCCTGTGCTTTGCCCTCAACCCTCTCACAGCCATGTGCCGGATATCAGGGATTTCATTACAGTTAATCTGCCTAACATTTCTGATTGAAACATTAGCCTTAACCCCCATTTTATACACAGATAACGTCACTTTAAGTTTACTAGTATGGCTGCTTTCCCTAAAAGGCTTGATCATTTTAACAGTTATCTTGTAAATGGCCAAGACATAACACTAATTTAAAAAAAAAAAAATTGACTGAAATTCAGGACCAGCTTCCTAACACCATTGACGCTTCTTAAATATGGAATTTGTGCTTGACCTGTCAATGGGGACAACCCTCTCTCTTTGCATATAAGATATTTAAATAACCATTCATAAATAAAAGCTTGTTTTGTTTTAACTGAGTCCATAATAATTGCTTTGACTCCATTTTACCTAACACATCCTTGCAGCAAGAAAAAATAAAATGTTTCAAAATCTTGAATGATTATTATCTTCACTATGTTATCTGCCTCAAACCATGGATGTATTAAGACTGCGATAGGTTTGACTTTGGGTCCCATAAGCTGCCTTTGCAGAACATTTGAGATGTCAATGTGTTGGGTACATGACAGTACAATCACAATGCAACCGACTGTTCCCAGTAAAATGGCTTCAGTATATGAATTCAGAAAGGTCTGTTTTCATTGTAACACTACCTAAAAACGAAATACACAACAAATGCAAGCACCTCATTTAGTTTTGGACAGGCCACGCAATGTCCGGACGTCCTGTCGTGCTGTAGCTGTGTGAGCTACTTGTGAGCTACTGGGCTGCTAGTCAGATCAGGCAACACAACACAGCTTCCTGTATATTTTCTGCGATCTCAAAAGTCAGCATCATCACCATCTCTGCCACTCCTCCCTGTAGCTAGCTGGCTAGCTATACGAAGCATACAATGGCCGTCAATCTAAGCAAAAACGGCCCAGCCTTAACGGCTGCCTATAAAGAAGTTGTTGATGAGAAGTGCAGCACCAACTGGTAAGATATGCTTTTGCAAACTGCACTGCCTTTAAGCGAGATAACGTTAGCTATCATTGGCTAGCAAAACGAATAACTTCTCAACCGCTCGTACTGTCCTGTCCGACTCTGGCATTTGATTTACGATAGAACACCATATCAACTCTTAATTGGCTGTATGAATGACATCAATCGGCATTTCGTTTGATATATCATAAGATGATAAGTGGGTAGGCTTCATAAGCGACATGGCTGATGTCGGTTAGCTTACTTATTCATTCACGGAAGTCGGGAATCAGTTCAAGTATCATTCATTATAAATCAACAGTTCACCTAACAGATCCTACTCTTTGGATTTCAAATACATCTCAAATCAAATGTCCATCAGTAAAACATGTGTAAGTTACTAGAACAACGCTGTCTTTAATTACAGTCTGCCCAAAATGAGTAACCATATGAACTTCCCCCAGAGCAGCATAATTGGGAGCTTCCCTTGAGGTCGACTTGAAACTTGACTGTCGGTATTTAAAGACGACCTTATTTAATTAATCGCGAATAACAACTGCCTTGGGATTGGTTTTTCTCGACATTCGGCAGACATGGCATTATGACTGTGCCTGAATGAACACATACTTGTTTGAGCTGTCCATAAACATAACTTATTAGTGGACTGAGTACTATACTTTGCAGGTGGTAGGCAGTTATGTTTTGATTTGTGACTTGACTTATCTGAGATGCATGAAAACATAGTTTTCTAGTATAACTTCTGCTTTTGAAACCTTTCGGCATTCTGAGTGCACATCCACACAACTATATTAACGGTTTTTGCACGTACAATTCTGCATTGAATGAAAATTAAATCGTAATATAACTCTACAACCTTATTCATAGTTCTTATTTATCTCATGTGAAGACATAACAGTTAGCGGAAATTCAACACTGTGTCTGTAGGAAGGTGGTTTCAGGTTCTGAAATTACACCGACCTAGCCAAGTCTTTACAGGATGTGCAACTTGCCACATAAGACATAACAAAACGTGAAACTGCATGTTTTGCAATAACTAAGTCGCATTGTATAACATTCAGTTACCATTTCAAATTACCTGGACATATCTTTAGTCAATGCTAGTGATAGTGAGTTCAATAATGTTATCAATAAAATCACATCCTATACCTGATATATTCCACAAATAAAAAATGCTGGCCAGCCCGTACCTCTCTTTGTTTACAAGAATCTTACTATCGACCCTACCAAAACCCCTCCCACTAAGGCCACTCAGCCAGCCAGTCTACCCTAGGTGCATCACAATTTTGCACAGGGTGGACAGAACACTGTTATTGAGTTTTTCGAATTCTGAAAGTCTGCCACCTACGAACTGGGAGGGGCTCAATCTTAAACATTTGGGACTTTAAATGATTTGGCCGTTTTGTTAAGTCCCTAGGTTAATTGTTGTCATTGTCTATGTCTAGATGTAAATCAGCCATGATTTTTGTTCAACTCACCCCCTCTTGCGCTGTAGACTGTAGTTCCGATATTGGGTAGTAGGGGATTAAGTGTCATCCATTATATTCCAAACGAGTGTTGGGCAGCTCCCTAAACTGTATCTTGGTTTGTCCAACCCAGGTAAGCGAATACAAAGTGCCCTGACTAGGTAGTGTCCACCAATAGTCCCCGCAAACGAACAAATCAAAAAGTTTTTATTCTGTGTTTCTCCCCACAGCGCACGCTCAAGTACTTAGAGTTTGAAGCATGCAGTTGAGAGTTCTGTGTGATTCATAGTGGCTGCTTTATAGGCAGTGTGATAATTCTGAATTGTGAATGCAGAGCAACATTTCAATAAGTTGCAAGGGTAATTGTTGGAGGGTGTATGCTTTTCTTCACTGATTTGAATGCAGCATAATAATTCTGTGTTTGCATGCCACTGTGCATGCTCACGGACTTGGAGACAGAAACTGAGAGGCGAGCAGTTTGAATTCTTGAATGATAAATGTCCTGGTCCTTGTGGTGAATTTGGGTGGGTGTGAATTGTAGCTATGACTGGATTGTTTATTGCTTCGACCCACTGGTTGCAATGGACCGGCTGAGTGGGGAACTTTTGTGTTTAGTTAAGTCTCGTTCTATGTACATTCGTCCAATCAGAAACTGAGCACTTCATTTTGATTCAGAAGTGAATGCTTAGGCTGTGTTCAAATCAGTTAATAAACACCCCCCCCTACACTTAACCTCATGACTTATTGTTGCTCTGCACTCAGAATTCAGAATTATCACACTGCCTCAAACACAGCCATTATCTTCTCTCAGAATTCTAACTGCACGCCTCAGTCTCGAAGTCTGTGAGCATGTGCAGTTGCATGTAACACAGAATCGAAACTTGTGGATTTGTTCCCTATTTGGTCCCTATTGGAGAAAGCAACCTAGTCAGGTTTTTTGTCTTGCTATGTACATTAAACCCATTCATCACTACTATGTTCTAAATCTGTTGTTTTCCTTTTCAGGGCCTTGTTCACCTATGAGGGAAACAGTAATGATATCCGTTTGGCAGAAAAGGGTGGTAAGTATTGGTCAAGCTTGCATTGGCTGTTTTCACTTTGATATTGGCAGATGATGCAACATGCAGCAGCGTAGAGTCCTTTGACCTTCCTATAGGGTTGGGCAATTTCCAGATTGAACAGTATATCAAAGTAGTATACAATTATGACCGTGTCCAATATCAATACAGTCTCAAAAAATCTGATCGCAGACATTCAGAGTAGAATAGGATTAAGGTCGGAAAACGGGCATTATTCTCCGACACATGCAACATGCTGGACGCATGTTGTGTGTGTGTTGGAGAATAAAGGCAGAATTAATGAATGAGCTTAAGCATACATTGAAGTCGATTGGTTGACTTTAAATCCTAAATTGAATGCCAGATCGAATTCCGCATTTTTTCTTTTCCCCAAAATTAGCCCTACTTTTATGGCTTTATGGTCGAGATGTGCGCAAGGCTTAGGCTGAATATTGATGAGAATGAGGTAAAAAGTGCTGGCGGATTCTTTCTTACTCCACAACCTTAAAAAGCAGGTAGGAACAGCGCTAATGAGTAAAATTATGTCTCAAACCTTATCGGCAAACACGCAGAATATAAAGAAAAAACATGAATCGCAATGCTATTGCTGTTCCTTTTTGACGGTTGAAACGTAAATCTCAATGTTTTGGGGAGAGGTTTTAAAAAATGGATAACTACCAACCCTACTTGCCTAACTTATTATTCTTAAATCCATTTACAATTTTATATCTAAATTTAGATGACACTTTTATCCAAAGCAACTTACAATGAATGTATTAACATTCATGAGCAAGTAGGGTTTCAGCATCTTGCTCTGGGATGCCTACAGGTGTGAACATTGGGTCTGGAACCCAGAACCTTTCAGCTGGTAGTCTAACAGCAGCTTAACCACTAGACTATCCCGTCCCCTGTTATTCATTCATAGATCTACCCAAAGTCTCACAACCAATTAATTTATCTTTGCTTTCTTCTCAGATGGAGGACTGGAGGAGTTGGTGGAGGAACTCAACAGTGGAAAAATGATGTACGCCTTTTGCCGAGTCGAAGATCCAAATTCTGGCCTGCCAAAATACGTCCTCATCAACTGGGTGAGTGATAAATTGTCCCATTGTACACGCACCTATTCACTCTGTTAAGCTGCAATCTTTATCTCGGCGCATGTTGATGACTAACCGGTTTTGGTTGCGCAGACAGGAGAAGGCGTAAAGGATGCGAGGAAAGGACTGTGTGCAAACCATGTCAGCTCAATGTCCAACTTTCTCAAGGTGACAGTCTTTGTTTGTAACGGTCCAGAAGATGGCACCCCCACGGCTCTATTGATATAATAATAATGCAACATAATCCTTGCACATCATTTTTATGGGTGTGATAATTGCACTTTTCGATAAACTGTGTCTTTTTAAAGTGGGGCTTGATGTGTTGTTTCCAGGGAGCCCATGTCACCATTAACGCCAGGGCAGAAGAAGACGTGGAGCCGGAGGTCATTATAGAGAAGGTGGCTAAAGCCTCGGGGGCCAACTACAGCTTCCATAAGGAATCCAAGCGCTTCCAGGACTCCGGTCCTCAGGGGCCCGTGGTAGGTCTTAAACGAGTGCATCCCACAGAATGTGATGTCTCGGTGTTTGATTCAAATGACAGCAAGTTATTTGAAGGAGTGCTGTGTCAGATTCTCCAGGGTTGTGCCTCAAGCTGTTTACAATATGGTTCAACGACGTTTGCACTGCAAATAAGTTGAGTAAGTCACTGCATTGGCTGTGAGCCTATTTAAAACTGATTTATTTGACCTGTAGTATAAACAGTGAAACAGACAAAAATCATTGCGTGTATTCGATACATACATCAATTAAAATCTCCGGTGTAACCCCGTTTCCACACTAGGGTTAGTCATGGATTTAGATCGGTGGGTGTGGTGACCCAACATCAGTAAAGACAGCCTTGTAGTTCCATACATGCATGATAGAAAGCATTATAGATGGCTTCTGAAAAGTTGATCCATTCATCGCCTAGACAGACACCATTTATCATGCCCGCCCACCCGACTCCCTAACTAAGGCGTGGGTGGATCGTAGTATGCGTGCCTGTCGGATTGGATCATCTCAGTATGTTTTCACAGCCCTGGGCATGTTGTTCAAAGTGACACAGGACTCTCTTCAATTCCTTCGGCATGGATTGAGATTCATTAGTGCAGTCGACCTGTCCTGACCTGCCCACAGCGTGGTCTATCTGTTGATCAGCAAACCTGCATGCATCTGGGTTTTAAAATGGCTCCACTGACAAGCAAGCCAGGAGGAAGTGCCTTGTGTATTACAAACATGTCATATTTTAATTGTTTGTGTTTGGAATGTGCAGTGCAACCAGTGTCTATATTTAGATTGTCTCTCAACTTTCTTTTTCTTTCTCTTTGTTTTACATTCCAGGGCTCTGTGTACCAGAAAACCAACGCGATGTCCGAAATTAAAAAGATCAATAAGGACAATTTCTGGGCCCAGGCTGAGGTACACTTCTGGGCTGTACTACTCAAGAAAAAAAACAACAATCCCTTCACATAACTGCAATACCTTAAGCCTGCAGGTGTGAAACATACAGTGACGTCTGTAGCGCTTGCCGTGTGCCCGTCTGTGCTGCAGAAAGACGAGGAGAAGCGACGCCAGGAGGAGCGCGTGAAGGCGGAGGACGAGCGCCAGAAGCTGGATCGAGAGCGGAAGGATAGGGAGAGCCAGGAGTCCACCTTGAGGGACAAGCGAGACAAGGAGAGGTCCTCTCAAATTGACCAGCAGAAGTAGGTTTCATGCGGCCCCGAGTGACACCATCCACCCATGTGCTTGGTCTTTCAAGTTTCACATTTTAATTTTAATGTTTTCATTTTTAATGCTCAACAGGAAGTACCAGCAGCAGCAGGAAGTTGAGTGCCGAGACCGTGAGAAGCCACAAATAGTGAGTACTCTCTAAATTATAATACGCTAATGAAAACAGTATGTGGCCATGAAGTGACATGACTTCATTGAGAATTGACTGATCGTCAAGCAAATGGAAATATTTCTCCCTAACATAGAGGCTAGTTTAGCATATAGCTGATGTCTGTGGTGCAACTGTTAACCTTGCCAGGAGGAGGAGGAGAAGGCAGCACCAAAGACAGTGAAACGAGGACTGTCTGTGGAGAAGGCCAACGTGAGTTTAAAACGACGCTCTACTGTCGCTCTCTGGACTCAATACCTTCCTTTTCCTGCCTATTCCGGACAAGATTTGTCTATTTAAAAACTGTGTCCTGTTTAACCCTAACTTTGAACACTGTTTTTTCCATGTTTGTCTGTAACATTTAACACTACTAACCTAATCAACGCCAGCTGAACAGCAGCCGATTCCTGCTGTGGGGGTCTTTGCAGGATGGTTGAGTGCATCATTCCCAGACTCGGAATTGTGTGCTACTCTTCATTTGAGTTACTTTTTTTTTTTCTTTTTAGGAGGCAGCCTCGCTCATCTCCCAGCGTTCCCTGAATCCCAGGGAGATGTTCAAGCAGAGGGAGATGGGCATGACCCCCGTCGAAACTGAGGTCCCTGCCGCTGCCCCCGCGGCTGCCATGGCCCCGGCCAGTCCCCAGCCAGGTAGCACCTCGCCAGTCGCTCGGCCCCTCATTAGAACTGAACCTCGTTGGAACTCTACCTTGTTAGAACTGTATCTCGTTGGAACAGAACCCTGTTAGAACTCTACCTCATTAGAAATGAACCTCGTTAGAACGGAACCCTGTTAGAACTGAACCTCGTTAGGAGTCTACCTTGTTAGAACGGAACCCTGTTAGAACTCTACCTCATTAGAACGGAACCCTGTTAGAACTCTACCTCATTAGAACGGAACCTCGTTAGAACTCTACCTTGTTAAAACTATCTCGTTAGAACGGAACCCTGTTAGAACTCTACCTCATTTGAACTCTATCTTATTAGAACTGGACCTCAACCTCGTTAGAACCCTATGGTGTTAGAACCTAAACTTGTTATAACTGGACCTCTAGCTCGTTAGAACCCTACGGTGTTAGAACTGCAACTTGTTAGAACTCTTCCTTGTTAGAACTCTACCTTGTTAACTCATGAGAATTGTACCTTGTTTGAACTGAACCTCATTAGCAATCTACATTGTTGGAACTCTACCTTGTTATGAATCAACCTAAATTGACAGCCCAGTTCTATAGTGGGCTTTGTTTCAGTAGTCTAGTTTGATATTTTATTCTCCATTATTGTCTGATTATTACATTATTCATGTAGCTACTTGTCTTCCAGCCTCATCTTTCTGTGCGGTGTCTTTCTCTCTCTTGTATTTTCTCCTTGTTTCCATCTCATCTCCTTGGGGTCTCTCTGTCTTTCAGGGCGCCTGCAAAGCCCTTTTCTCTCTAAGCCAACTCATGAATCGGATCGGACCAGCCCCACCCCGCGCCAACCGTCTCCTGCCCCAGCCAGCCCACTGGCTCCCATTCGTCCCACTGGTTGGTGTCCTGGATTTATAAGGGCAACCAGAAACATAAACCATATCACCTTAAAAACAGTTGATGTCATCGTATTTGATCACTCTTCCTTTTAATCTGCAACATCTTCCTTCTGGTTTTTATGGTACTGGTTGGTTTTCATCCGTGTCATCCATGGCTTGCTCTCTGACATAAGGTCCGGATAACGCTTGTCCATCCCAAGTCATGTGTCTGCATGTTGTGTCTCAACGTGTGTGTGTGTGTGTGTGTGTGTGTGTCTGTGTGTGGTGTGATAAGAACCGGATGTGGATGAGAGCCAGTCAAGATTTGAGTATGATGAGCAGGAGACCGCCCCCCAAGAGCCCTGGAAAGGTGGGGCCCCGTTTCCCGCAGGGCAAAACCCTGGCGGTGAACCCTCACACACAACACTCACCCGAGCGATAGCTTGCCTCATCACCCCATTGTTTTGGTTTTGTTTTCAATGCCTATCATTCCACCACTGGACCAACAGCCAGTACCTTCAGTTTGGAGTGCCCCTTCTGCCTCCTGCTGGTGAGATTTGGGAAGTGCTACCGTGCATACTCTCACTGACCAAGTTTTGTCTCTATTGACCAGAGGAGGAACCAACTGCTGAGCCCTACCATGTCCAGGAGCCTGAGCAGAAGACTTTCTACCAAGAGCCGCCTCAGGTGACCACCAGGGGTTTCCCCCTTTAGGTTCTGGCAAGAGAGTGATAAATAAATGAATGAACATGCACAGTACAATGTAAAAGTGTGTGTGTGTGTGTGTGTGTGTGTGTGTGTGTGTGTGTAAGGTGGTGGAGGAGACAAACAGCTACGAGGAGACCCCCGAGGAGGCCCCTGACAGGGGGGTCAGTGCCAGGGCACTCTATGATTACCAGGCCGGTGGGTGTTCACAAGATTGTATTCATTGTGCATTTTATTATGTTTTTGATTTCAGTGTTATCAACTTGTGTTTCATTTCATTCAAGAATGATGAAATGTGCTAATAAAGTTAGCCATGCAGATGCCTTTGCTCGTGCAAAAGCCAAATGTTATTTTGTGTTCTATCGCATTGTTAAATCCCGAGTCTGAACCGAACTAGCTATTATTATTGTTATTAATATTGTTATTATTATTATTAATGCAGCTGTTGCTGTGAAGTTAAAAGAGTTGTGTGTGTGCTGTGAAGTGTGACTCTGGAAAACATAGCGGCGGCGTTAATGGCATGCTCTCTTCGCCCGTTCTTTGACCAGCTGACGACACGGAGATCTCGTTCGACCCCGACGACATCATCACCGGCATCGAGATGATCGACGAGGGCTGGTGGCGCGGGTACAGTCCAGACGGCCATTTTGGAATGTTCCCTGCCAACTACGTGGAGATGGTGTGAGCTCAGGTCCAGGTCGCGCCCACTAGATCAGCACTTTGCCCAGAACCCAAGACCCAGTGGAACCGTGCTGTAGGGGAAACGCGCAGCAAGCCACATCCTGCTCCTAGTGGGCTGGAGCCAGATCAGAATCAGCCGAGGAAAAACCGATCATCCACGTTATTGATTAATGATGAATGGTTAGTTGAAAGGTAAAAAAATCACGGGGCCAGATTTTAGAACGTAATGTTGCTCGAGAACAAAAAAATTATATTGTAATGTCAATGTTGTAAACCATGGATGGAATAGTTTAGGGTTTTTCGACTGGGAAACCCTTCCCCCCCCCCTTCCCTCACGATCACCTCCATGTTGTCCTTACCTGTTATTGTGATGCAGTAAAATGTCAGCCTTTATTCATATGACTTAAATTCCATTTTCAGCATTAATCACACACTTGTAGTTGACATTCCTTGTGTGAATTCATTTTTACTTTGGGTTTAGTCTTACTATAGCAGTTGCTCCTTTCTATTCTTCAGGAAAAAAAGAAAAAAGTCTTAATGGGGGCTTCTGCTACAGTGTAATCTCTTGCTTTGTGTTGGCCTTTCTTCCCTGAAAGACTGAATTTAACTTCCACTTGTGTTACTGTTTTGGTGAAGATAGTCTTTATTGAGCTTGAATCTTATGGGAATTGCAGAGCAACGATTAGCTGGTGGTTGCAGTTTCATACCAATCATAAGACAGTGTTTATCACCATGGCTCTGACGCCATTGATAAGCAGGTGACATTTTAATAAAGGCGTCCCTTTTTTTGGATCATGAGGTGGTTTGTTTCCAATGGTCGCTGACTTTACATTTCTTTTCGGCTACATATCAAAGACATTGAAACCATCGTTGACTTATTTGTTGAGTTTACTCCTATTTAGCTTGGGGATCAATTCAGGTCAACGGTTGCACATGAGACTGCCATGGCTGAGGGGATTTAAATGAAGTGGTATCCTATGTCACATTTTAAGTGAAATTTAAATTTGTAGAATTATATTCAAATGGACACACTCAAGTACACCAATTGAAGAAAAATACAAATTTGAAAAAGATAATTTGTCTTAAGGGGCATGATTCACCTGCATTATTCTTTCTTTGTTTTTCCAGAGTATATTGTAATGCAAAGACATTCATAATAAAATAAGTAAAAGTCTCAATGTTTTTTTTTAAAACCTATACCTTCGATATGTACACGGACATACCATGCATCATGTCACATATGCAACGAGGTGCTTTACAATCGGTTTCCTGGAATCAAGCCACAGCGCTAACTATTTGGGTTTTCACCCTGGTTTCGATTTCACGTCAAATAATTTCACTTTTCTTCCCACATCCTTTGCAGCACTCGTTTTGTCAGTCACAGTGCGCTAGATTCTTGTCGATCAGATGTAGTCTTTGATAATATCACTCGACAGGATCGAAGCATACGTGGGCTCAACTTAGTCATATTCTTTTAATCCGATGCACACAATGTAATATGATTGCAACATGTTTTAACTTGCGGTCATGTATCAGTCATATAAAGATACACAAATTGGACACTAATTAGTCGGGGTTTTGTTTATTTGCATATTCATTCACTGCCAAATGTATATTCTCATCCCTAATGCAAATAATAGGCTTCAAACTATGGCGAAAAAGCTTTTGACTCATGCTCTCACACACATGATTTATTCAGAAGTTTATAATATGCCAGAACGTTATTTTCTGATTGCAGGATGTTTTTAAGGCTCCAGATACAGTTTCTGATCTTAACTCAGAAATGATTAGCAGGGGATTTCTTTTGTGTTTTTTGTTCATCACTTAGTTTGCAGTTCAAAGTAACATTTTAGCATAAGTTAAAATGAAGTGCGAGCTATAGATGATTCCAAAAAAGCAGGATTTCTTATTTCTTACTTCTTATGTTTATGAATACCACATTTTATCACATTTTATACTAACACGAATGTTGCTTTGATTTTAACGCTACCGTTCCCTCTTAGATAAGAACAGCTTAATGTGGCATGTGTATGATAGTCATGTTAAATGTAATTTCCTATGAGTAACCGATAAAAGAACAGGGCATCCCCATTTCAAGATCAAAGACATGTTGAGGAAGTGTATTATCTGGTGATAAAGTTTCTGCGAACAGATTGCAGTCCAAGTTAAGCTCACATCAAGAGACAAGCGTATCTTATTTAATAAGTCATCAATATTGATCAACTTAATACACCACAAATGAGCTATGTGTAATAAGTCAGGTATAGTCTTGAATAATCGTACCAGTGTCCGTTCATTGTCATACAATCATATCATACAAATTATATTTTAAAAAAAAGAATTGCGTTTGAAGTATTTGCTTGAACAGCCTATCTTTGTATGATTGAAAGATAATGTTAACAGGCGGACCTACAGAACTAAATGCTATATATACATAGGCCTATGTTGAGTTTATGGAAATACAGAGATAAGTAAGATACAGTTAATGCACAAGCAATGTGCTACACACCACATTCAAAATAAATTCAGTTCAGTTCAGACTAGCCTACTTTATTGATCCCAAGAAGGGCAATTCATTTGCAGCTTAACCAGTCTATTCACACGACATAGAAAGTCACAGGCAATATGTTAGTTATATGTCAGAGGCAACAGATCAACACAATAAGGAAACAACGAGCAGCAATAAATAAAACAAATTTGTTTTAAAGAATGGAATGGTCATTTAAAATGGATATGCTGTCGGCGTTTAATAGCCTGATAGCGGAAGGAATGGAGGATTTACGATAGCGGTTTGTTCTCACAGTGAATTCACAGTCTCCCTGGGCGCACAAGTCCCTTAGCTGGGCTCCAATTATGTTGGAGCAGACTTTCACAATACCATTCAGGCTAGTCTTGTCCTTCATAGACAACCCATTTAACCATTAAATAAATGAGAAGGTAAGAAGACTTTCAATGAATCGTTGATACAAGTGACCTAAAATAGTACCACAGATCGAAAACACTTAAGCTTCCGCATTAAGTAAATTCTTTTATGTACACCCTTCAGAACCGACTCTGTTCCTAGACATGTGTCAACAATTTGAACGTCCTCGCTATGTATAATGCCGGCTATAATGTACTTTTTTCTACAGTCAAATTCTAGCTATAACCCCCTGAATTGAATTCGTGTTTGGGTACCAGTAATATCTGAGTGTAGAGGTCTGAGTATATTAGTATAGGGTTTATAATAAACATTTAATGGAAAACACATAGAGGTGCAAAATATTTGTGTTGAATTTAGTAAAAGGTAATCTATGACATGCTTAAACTAATGTTAAACTCAAGGATCATATAAAACATAATTAGACATTATACGTTTAGACACTAAGATAGTCCTACACTACTTAAATCAATCAATCAATCAATCAATCAATACATCAATCAATAACTAGCACACAAATTAAGGTTCACCTAAATCAGAATTGGACAATCCGTATTTACCTTCAGGCATTGAAGATTAAACCAGTTTAAATGCCTGGAAAACATTGAAGAGATAATTTAAATACATTAGCCCAACCTCCTAGACATGCTTGCTTTGTTTTTTGTGCTGAGTATCAACCAATGGAGCCTAGCTGTGGTGACATCTTCCTATATTGTGGTCAGAAGTTGACGGGGTTGTGCATGAGTTGCTGTGGACAATTTAATTACAGTGAGACTTGCGACAAGAAGTCATCTCTTTGAAATGGGTAAGCTTTCTCTTTTTTTAATCACGTTTCACATGCTTTACTGGTTCCTATTGTGACAACAATTATCCCACATATGTATTTGATCTATGCATTTTTATTTTATTGTGACCTACCTTATCTTGTATTAAATATTAAATAAATATCTCATGTTTGTACCTTGATAAGTCAATTATTGTAATTCTTGTATACTCTGGGTAGGTGGGTCTGCAAAATAAAAGTAACATTGCTAAAACATGAATTAAGATCCAACAGTTAATCTTGCATTTATTCCTGAAATGGAGAAGTAATTTACTATTGAAAGCAGAATTGAAGATTCAAGCCACAGCACAGGAAACAAGGCAAATTCAAAAGAGAAGCACATTAGTTTCACAGACAAATGATATCACTGCAGATGGTGTGTTGAGAACTATTGAGAAACCTTGCTTATTATTATAATATTTATTTGGGGAACTGCTATATTTGACCTTTCATGCTGAAGACCCTTAACCTTGCATTTTATGTTTAAAGCTCTCATTGTGTCACTCTTAACAAAATAGTTTCTTACTTCTAAATAAACTAGGTGGGTAACCATAACATATTAATCAATATGAATGAAGAAGAAGAATCTAAATGTGCATGTTTGTGTGAAAAGTGAATTAAATCTCTTCCGTTGTGCGGTAAGACATAAGTGTAGGTAGGCTCAATAGCAGGAAGTGGTTTTGTTACCCGTGGTTTGGAATCAGTTGATGGTTTGGTTCAATATTTATCAGCAAAAAATCAATCTATCAAGCGCAAACACACTTACGAAACTGCACACACGCACATACATACACACACTCTCTCTCTCTCTCTCGCTCTCTCTCTCTCTCTCTCTCTCTCTCTCTCGCTCTCTCTCTCTCTCTCTCTCTCTCTC
>JAOPJO010000008.1:20775713-20790150 GCA_027123675.1 Molva macrophthalma | reverse complement strand
TTTTTTTTTTGTGTGTGTGTGTGTGTGTGTTTTTGTGTGTGTGTGTGTGTGTTTTTGTGTGTGTTTTTGTGTGTGTGTGTGTTTTGGCGGTCTCCCCCCCCCCCCCCCTGCAGGATCAAGGAGAAGTTCCCCTACGCGTTTGACGACATCTGCCTGTACTCGGAGGTCTCCCACCTCCTGGCCCACTGCATGTTCCGCCTGGCCTCGCGCCGCTTCATCCAGGAGCTCTTCCAGGACGTGCACTTCATGCCCGTACGTGCCCTTCATCGAGGACCTGGTCGTACAACATTTGCTGCAGTTATTGGGTGTAGGGAGCCTGTCGTCCGCAGTGTTTTAATGTGGGGTGCGGCCGGGCAAGTCTACTTTGCATCGGAGTGGATCAGCCGATTTTAACCAGATCAGATTCCGCAACTCCAATTACTTAAATGTTCCTTCAAGAAAAGCCTTCAAGGCTTCATCTCTCATTGAATTATACAGGGCATACACTCTAGACCAGATACAACTGTTTCAATAGCAGCATCGATGCTAACCTCTTCAACAGCAGCCATTGTAGAGTCCAAAATGGCGTGATCTACGTCACTCCCCGGTGTTTGCTGATTGGGCGACAGGATTTTATCTGGAGCCTAGCTGGCCGTGTCGAGCTTGTTCCAGACTATTATCTCTGGGCGAAGTGCCCTAGTCATTGTTTACGCGAAGATGTAGCATAAACCTAGCGGAAAGCAGAAATCTGGCATTATGTAGATGAACCACAGGTCGAAATCCAACCGGGGTCGCCACCAGGCAGCTCGCCCTTGAGCCACAGTATTACAGCTGTAGGATCACACGCCCAAACAATGACTACTGCACTTTGAAACAACTCTCCGTGTAGCGTTCAGACCAAAGCCACTGCCGTCCCCTCTCCCGGCCCCACGTGTTCACGGAGGTGTTTTGGTTTTCAGATGTACGAGGAGGCCGACGCCATCCTGACGAAGTCCCCCAAAGCTGTGGAGGAAGACGCAGACCCCCAGGCCCCAACAGACTCCTGATCCGCCTCCGCCCCTCCCTGCACAGCTCCGCTCTGACTGCCCTACCCCCTCTGCACACACACACACGCACGCACACACACGCACACGCGCACGCACACACACGCACACGCACACACAGGCTGCGAGGATGAGAGTACAGAACAAGACAATGAGGGGGGGAGAGTGAAAGCCAGCAGCAGCAGGAGGAGGAAAGGAGGACATTGTTTTGCAGTTGCGGAGTGGCAGAAGGGCTCGGCCGCAGACGTTCAGCTCTACACAAACAACGCGGCTGCTCGGGGTATGGTGACGTTCCGGTGCCAACAACAACAACAACAACAACATTAGTTTTCCCCCTCCCCCCCGTAGCTCTGTCTCGGGCAGGAAGTGGGAGCCCATCAATCCGTGATGGCTTTCAGGGGTTTTTTTCCCGGACGGTCGAGGTGTTCTCCGCTAAAGACGGCCGCATCACGAGGACAGAGCTGTGGAAGACCGGGACTCACGCTGTGTTTCAGACAAACAAAAGAAACAAAACACGGCAAACAATGAACACCAGACAGAAAGCGCCTGCATTTTATCTTCTTCCAGAGGTGGTGTGTTTTTTTTTCTGTCATGAAATGAATAGGGCATGTTGTGGTGTCTACCAAGTGATTCTTTTTTTTTTTTTTTTTTTTGTATTTGTTTTATTTTTCCCTAAGACCCCATATTGTTTCCTTTTTTAAGGAGAAAAAACACTACACAATGTCTTGCTATTTAACATATAATAATAAAAAAGAAAAACCTACTTTACAGCCCTCTGGGCTCACATCCTCTCCCACAACGCTCAGTGTTGCTGCCGGGCTAATATCGCTTGCTTTTCTTCCTCATCCTCATCCTCTTCATCATCATCATCTTCCTCCTCCTCCTCTCGTCAGCCCATCAAGCTGATAACTTTTGTATTTTGTAAATCTCAAGACAATCAAACCTAACTAGTGTTGGTTTCTTTCCCGAAGCGCCGTATACAGCCATATCGTGGGTAACGGCGTCTTTGCTTTCTTTAGCCCTGCTGGTTTACGCCCCCGCACCCCCCCCCCCCACAGCGAGGTCCTCAACAACCCGGCGAGCGCTTCCACTTTTAGCGACTCGAAAAAGCGCGTCTCCGGGGCGGGCGCTCTGCAGCGGCCCCCCCTGCCTGCTGTGTTTTCTTTCTCGTTCAATAGGTACTGCTTTAACTCCAGGCCTGGTTCCCCCCCCTGCCGCCCCTCACTAAGGACCCTGTCCATGGGGCCGGGGGGGGCCCAACCTGTCCCATGCCTTCCTACCTGCCGTCACCCTCCCCGCTGCATGCGGCCAGTAGCATGGCAAGGCTGTGACCCCCACCTGACCCACACCCTTCCATCCCCCCTCACCCCCCCCCTCACTTGCTTTTAAAGGCGTTTTACACTTACGGTAGGTTGCCATTAGATGTTGCCATTTAGATTGCCGTAAGTCTAATTTATCTCTGACACGTTGGGTTTTTATTTCTTCCCACAATGCAATATCGCTGTCTGTGGTTGGCTGAGATGAGGGGGGTGGGGGGGGGGGGAGTAATGCGATGATTAATTCCAGGGAAATTGATCCGTTTCCGTCGGGCTTGTTTTTGTTTTTTGTTTTTTGCTATTATGCTGCTACACAAAATGGACTCATAGAGAGATGATTCATAGATCAGTGGAGCGATGCCAGAACCGGTCTATTTATTATATGTCTGTACCATAAAGTGAGTTCCACCAGAGAAGAAAAAAGTTATTTATATTTTTTTTCCTCAAGACTGTATTATAATTTAAAAGATTTTTTGTTTTTGTCGCCTGAAATCGTGGTTTCCCTTGTATAATGTGTACAGTATGTTTTGGGGGCATTGCTGACCTAAAAAAAAACATACAATCCTATCTAAGGGATGCATTGTTAATAAAAACAAAACATTGATACCCAAAACCCTTTTGTCCTCTGGTATTTTATCTTTTAACCAGACTTCCATCATTTACACTATAGCTATTTAAATCTTTGTTTAACCCCCTTAAAGAAAGTGTGTGTCTGTTCTCTCCTGACAGTTCTAACCCGAACCACAAATGGCCACGCTGTGGAGGTATGTGTGAACAGAGCTGACTGCTACCATCTCGCCCACAGATAAGTAGTCTGCTCATTTCATAGAATAAGCAAGATCACCATATTAGGCACTCATAGTGGAAGTGTAGCAATTATATAATAATGAAATAAAGCGAAACCATTGTCATTTGTATTTTCAGAGATGAGGTAATTTCAGTCAAGACACAGATGTATATATTTTTTGCATTGTTGCATTTATTACGTACTATAGAAACATTTGCTTTACAAAATAGAGGTTAATTGCTGGAGTGCTTCCATTTGTTTTTCCATAAACAGTCCCTGTGAAATATAATCTGACATACAAAATAATTACTTTAAATAAACACGTTAACACATAGCATTTTTAAGTATAAAAATACAATAATCTGTCTATTCCTAAATGGAGTACTGTCATCTGTTTGGTCATTTTCATAATGTTTTGACGAATGCACTCCAATTACCATACTGTAAGTAGGTCTTGATGTCCAAATCAAGAGTCCCTTCTTGGCCCCTTACAATATATTGCACAGTTGTGTGTTGGGGGGGGGGGGGGCGGGGCTTGAAGTCCCACCAATCCATTTGAGATAACGTATGGCCATCACAGGCCAAGTGATTCCCATGTCAAGCCTTTGGACTCCTCTCTCCCTCTTCAGTGTGGAGGTATGTACCGTATATATGCAAAAGAGCTTGTAAAACGGTTCAATATTCGTTTTCTTTTGGTGTGCTTAAAAGTCGGTGATTCTCTCCTCTCCACGGGTTTCTCTCGCTGGGATTGCAGGAGGCTCCGCGGCGTCTGTCGAGTGGTCGGCGTGGGTGGGGTCTGGTTTCTCACCGTGTTCGTAGCCCAGGTTGTGGTGGCCGTTGGAGTGGCTGTGGACGTTTTTCCACATCTCCGTCTCCTGCCGCGCCTTTTCCTTGGACTGCTGGAGCTTCAACAGCACGGCCTTGTTGACGCCAGGACCTGAGGAAATAATAGTAGCCTTAACCACTGCCCTTGTTTGGTGTTTGGTATATCAAATATATTTCCATATTTGAAAAGACTGCATTTCTATCGATCACTTATTATTGTTCTCTCTTTCTGTCTCTCACCTTGTGCAAGAGAGAGTGAAGCTGAGAATAATCAGCCTCACTACAAAAAAAAGCGAGTGCTAAACAACCTAGCTTCAAAACAAACATCTGGAGCTAGTGCTAGCGTAGAGTAACTACAGGAATAAGGTGTTTTAACATCACATGGGCTCGCATCCTTACCAAAGTAGCTGAGCAGCACCGGGAGGAAGATGAGGCCGTGGGCCATCCCCAGCAGTGTGATGATCAGGTTCAGCCGGAAGAAGAAGATCTGGATGAGCTGGGCCTTGGCGAACGCCAGGACGATGATGCCTGGCAGGTTGGTCATGGCCACACCGGCAAACACCTTGTGAGTCACACACATGAAAATCACCTTAGTTCAGCGACTTGGAGGACCACACACACACACGCACACATACACATCCAGAGTATGAACAGATGAGTTGTGTGGTCAGCTGCTGATCTCAGCTCATCTACTGACCGCGCTGCCCATGGTCGCTGTGGCCTCCTTGGCCCTCTCCACGTGCGTCAGCTGGATGCTGAGGGCGAAGGATCTGGTCAGATGGGACACAAACTCCACAGAGATGCCGACCGCCTGGGGAGGAGACAGGGACAGGGGGAGGTCACGTGGTGTTCTGTTCCTCAAATAGAACGATTTTGCAGTTTTTTTTACGTAGATTCCCTCAAAATATCAAAACGCATAAGAGAGCTGGGGTCGGCAATTTGGAAAAACCAGCCAGAAGTCTGTTTTTGAAAGTATCCAAATGCTGTAGATGCTCCAGATGCTCTTAAAGTGACGGACACAACAGGCATCCCGGGCATCTTTCTGTATAACCCAACACAGCCTGGGCTAGCCTGAGGCTACAGGTCCGACGCGCTCTCACCGTGACCAGGTTGATGAGGGCCACGGCGTTGTAGTCGATGCCCCAGAGGGTCATGACCCCCACGGTGTCCACGGTGATCATGATGATGGTGAAGAGGTTGAGCAGGCCGGATCGCAGGTCCATGCCCAGCAGCAGGCAGCAGACCACGAAGGTGGGCAGCAGGCACAGGGAGATGTTGAAGAGTCCCTCGGGGACGATGGTGAGGTACTGCTCGTAGAAGGCGTAGGTCATGCTGGGACGGGAGGGGAAGAGGGCGCGCCAATCAGAGGGCTACAGTGAGGGCATTGGGGCGGTGCGGCCAGTGCGCCAGCCACGAAGGCAATGTGCCGTTGAGCGGCACGGGTTTGATTCCCACCTGAGCTCCTGTGCTACATGTCATGGCCTCCCTTTTTCAACCCACCTTTCTATTGTTTTTACATTGAATTACTGTTGGGAAATCTGCAGGGTGGGGGGGGGGGGATGTATCATGTTTGGAAATGGGGCAACAAACAAATAGTGTGTACGGAGAAGAAAGGAGAATCCACAAGCTGAGATAGCCTTACGCGGACGCGCGGCTGTCGTTGCGTGAAGGTGGAGGACGCGGGACCTACGTGTAGGGGAAGACCTCAAAGTCCGGCGACGTGCCCGGAACCCGCCTCATGCCCATGGTGATGTTGTGGGCCAGCTCCCTGGCCTTCTCCAGAGCCGCCGTGAACTCCTGGGAGTTGGTCAGGCTGGTGTGGTACGCCATGAACCGAGTGGCTGGCGGAGAGGACAGACGACCAACCGCTGTGAGCAGCCGAACTGACCCCCCCCCCTCGATAAGAATGCAAATGATATGTCATCCCCACAATGACGGTGTTGTGTTACCTCACCTATGATTTCTCCATCCTCATTTCTCACGACAGCCTTGTCGTACGCTCCAAGACCACTGTTGGCGTGGGGGGAAATAAAATGTGTGTGTAAGTATGTTTTAAATATTAATAGTTTCACAGTTATTTATTTTGTTGTCCCTCTACTTGAACAGTTCCTTTTTAGAGTTTGCTTCATCCCATGAACATGTCGTTGTTGTTGTCGTCTGAGTTTCACAATACGGGCCTACAGGTCTCACGGTGTAACTCCAGTGTAAGATCCAGCAGTCCTACTATGTTAGAGCAGAACGTCTGGGGGGGGGGGGGGGGAGACGGGACAGAGCCTGGGCCCGAAACCAAAAACTGAAAGGGCACGGTTACGCCTTATTTCCTATTTTATTACTGAGATATTTGACCAAAGAGAAACTCCATTGCGGACGACGCTCTCAGAAGGTGAGTGAGTAACAGAGTAACAGAGTAACTAACTCACCCCTTGGGGCACTGCAGGTCCGGCCTGTTGCCCAGGAAGTCAGGGAGAAAGCGGTTGAATTGATCCACGGAAGGCCTCACGACCCCGTTTGCAGGGGCAGATATACACCTCCGTCCACAACGCCAGGGGGCTGAGGGCGAAGAAGAAGAAGGGTTTAGGGCCTGCTCTGCTTTTGGGAAGCAGAAAATGGCCATATATGTTGTCCATGTGTTGTTGCTTGGATGTGGTAGTAGAGGCCAAGATGTAAAGAACTCACATTCATTTGCGGAGCAGAATTTCCCAGTGTTTGGACCCAGGGTGTACAGCCGACAACACTTGGAACCGGGATTCAGCCAGTCGATAAAGTCATCCACCCAGGAATTAGCAGGTACGGCCAAGTAGGACCTAGTTGAGCACACCGTCGGTTGGTGAGGTATTCCTTTTTCAGAGCCCTTGTACTCACGCATACAGTAAATATATATATATATAATACAGCAAAGTATTCTTAAGAACCTACATATGGAAGGAGTATTAAAGAGAAACTATCAGAGAGTCATTGAGACCTATGCACGTTTATTTTTCATTATTCACTTTAATTTTGCATCCCCTTTAAATAGCTTTGGCTATTGCCTATCAGCAACATATACAGCTGTAGAGTCTGGCATTATCATACAGTTGCAGGAAGGAAGAATCGCTAACACTAGTTATAATTCCTTTCCCTTTCTCTACGGGAGGCCGGCAGCACTGGGAGCTTGGCCAGTCGTTTCGGGACAGAGCGTGCTTAACGACTATCCTCCGAATGTGTGCTCACGTGACAAAGTCGTGATGAAGGCTTATATAAAGACCCTTTTGTGTCTGACACAGGCCCCTAGTAGTTCAAATTGAGGAGCAGCATGGTTTGGTGCATAACTATTTAAATAATTATGTTATTTAAGGTGATGGGCGAACTAGCATGACCCTAAAAGGAACGCTTTTCAATCCTATTCCCATAATGCAGTTGGTTATTAACTGTTCTGAGCATATAAGAGGTGACTGAAGCGATAGCAGCGGGTTCCATGAACCGTGTCCGTGCATTAAAGCAACACAGACGACAGCATGTAGTAGAGGCCTACAATGTCAGAACAGGGCAGCATAACCGTTTTAATTAAATTAACAACTTTGGTATCCTCTGAGGCATTAAAAACATTCAAATCATAGGGATATTCTTATGCTCTAACACATTTTAGGGGACCATTTTCTTAAGTTTGCTTTGTTAACATCCAAATGCAAGCCTGTGAATAACATAATGAACTAATTCTGTATAGATTGATAAAGATCTAAAACAACCCACTTACAGTTCAGGATATTCAGTGGCATACTGTATCTTCTGGGTGAGGGAGAACTGATCACAGCCCACGCTGGAACAAACTGCGTCCATGCCTTCAGCGCTGGTGAAGTTGAATCCTTTGGTGGTTACAAAGTAGGTTGGGATGCCCACCTCAAAGTACTTGTACAAGTATTTGAAATAATCCAGCATGTAAGAACCCTGTGGGCCCAAACAAAGCCATTTATAATGGGGTGATACGACTAGAAGGGTTTGGGAGCCATGAGTTTAGTTGAAACGGCTGACAGAGGTAGATTATGAGTCGAAGCAGCAATAACTTAAGCCTGCCTACCTGAGGCATGGCCAGCTCCTGATCCAGTCCAACCTTCACGTGGAACATCAAGAATATAGAGCAACAGAACATGACGACGAACACCACCATCTGTGGAGGGGGAACACAAAACGGTTGAAATCGTCTCCACTCAATAGTGTTCACTAATGCTTCTTCACTAAGTAGTCTCCACTTACTACTTCTGTAAAGCGCCTCTGAGATACTACTACATCATGTGGTAGTAAAGTAAATGAACCGTAAAGTAGTAGTAGCAGACGGTAAAGTAGATGAATAGTAAAGGAGGCTGGGACAAAGAATGTAACCCACATTTGCTGGTTACATTGTCGACACTGTAGCATCCATTCATTGTTATCGTCCGGGCGCTGGCTCTTACCACCACGATCCTGGTGACCGAGTGCAGAAGGACGGGTGCGTAGTACTTCCTCATCAGGGGCAGCAGCAGGCCCTCGTTGGGCTTGGTGGAGCGTGGCGTTCCCACGGTGACGCAGCACGCCACCTCGCAGCGGTTGTCGTCCTGGCGCCGGGCGTCCAGAGACAGCAGAGCCACGAAGGCGGTCATCTGGAGGAGGAAGTCCATCAGCACAGCCAGGGCGGCGTACAGAGCGAAGGACTTCACCGCCGGCATGGTGGACAGGGCCCCTGGGAGGGGATTTGCGGTATAGGGACCACGGTTAGATGTGAACCCCCCCTGTAGGAGAACCCTGAACGCACCACTCACTGCCAACCCCTGACCCGTCATGACTACATCATCCCTGGAGGAGAACTCCGGAGTAAAAGCCACGTTTATCCGTAACAGTTTTTTGTGTTTCATTCATTTTATACTATTTCCATTGTTTCCATTGTTTTGAGCAGAAGGACAAGCGATTGCCTTCGGCATTAATGAAGCACTCTGATTCTGAACCTTAAGAATAAGTCCTGCTTACATACACATCGGTCAGCGGCGTATAGTGAGATGCCTCAAGAAAAGTCTTCAGACGGGTCTCTGAGAGTTTGGAGTTTGAAAATGTATCTTCGGATGGCTTTAAGATGTTCTCACATGCGACGATGGACCAATACAATCTTGAGATACGTGGGCTGTATACATTGGGAAGGATAGGTCTCTCACCTAGGAAGAAGCAGATGGACTCTGAAAGACTGCACAGAAGCATGCTGGGAGCGACATTTCCCAGAACTCGCCCAATGTGCATTTCTCTGCTCTCTCCCGGCCTCCTCATGTCTCTCTAGACGGACGACCACAGGGTTTAAAATGAGGACTTGTACAATACCTCCTTAAGTTACTGTCCATACATTATGTATGCAATAATGTACATACAATCTGTCTTGTGTACATATGCTGTATTTTCTCATGCATTTGTGGTAACTATCCCATCCTCTTTCTCTCACCTGGTGTTCCAGCACAAAGATGAATATGTTGTCGGCGCCCACAGCCAGAACCAGGAAGGGCACCACTTGCAGGATGATCAGGGAGGATGGGATACCTATCCAGGCATAGAAGCCCATAGAGGCCAGAACGGAACAGCCCACCACCAAGATACCACCCAGACCCACCAGGAACTTAGAGTCCACCTGGAAGGAGAAAAGCAGGTGTACAGTGTAATCATGCACAGATTTGGCTAAATACGTGATATTTTTAGTATTAACTTTATCTTACACTCAGAGCTATAAAGCAAAACAGAGGCATTGTTTTATTGACCAATATTGAGATAGTTGTCTGCATGTATATTTGAGGGAGATCCATTTAAACATTAAAGAGTCAAATCTTTTCATGTAAATAAATGTCTGTGAAGTCTATTTATCGCACAATGGTGACACAATGGGGATTGAGTTTATGGCCCACTGACGAAAGCCCTCTCATGTGCAATATTATGAATGTTACAAACTGGGCTCCCCATTTTGTTTGCCATAGAACCCAACAGTGTCACTGGCGACAACGTTGGGTTCGAAGGGAACAATTACCGCTTCATGCCAAAGGTGTCACCAAAGACAACGGAACGGAAATCTTTGAGATAGCTTCTTTAACATTTAGTCATTAAGAATCTTTGCCAAGTTCCCATTGCCCTTAAAAAAATATTATTACCTTATATATTGTGTAGGGGCAGTAAAACTGTAGTCTTAAGATGTAGATAAGGATTTTTTTTTCTCCGTTTATTGCAGTCATCCTAGCATCAATATCTAAATTTATCTGTATCTACATCTACTCTGCAGTTTCTCCATTTGGCTTAATTAATACACGGAAAGTCTGTATCTGTACGGAACGCTGTGAAATACGGTATGGGGAAGTGAAGTCAGACAAACCAGTCAAACCATTTCGTTTTGAGGGTTCGGGTGGTCTTACCAGTATGCGTTTGCAGGATGAGTACTCTCCCAGTGCCACAGCGATGTAGATGAAGATGACGAGGTAGCTGATCATGAAGATGGGGATGTCCTCCGATGTTGTTCTGTTGATCTCATCCTCCAGCGACCTCTGTGTGTGGAGAGAGGGAGAGAGAGAGAGAACATGAGATAAGTGGCTTGGAACAGAAAACATCTATATATCTGTTATAGAAACAAGAGCCTCAGACTTTACGCAGAATCACAACCAATTAGATAATACCTTGTCCTCAATGACTACCTCCTTAACCATATACAAAATAGCATTAAAAGGATATCAGCACCCAAATTCATACCTCCGCCATGTAGGCAAATGTGAAGTTGTTGCTGGGGTCCTGCTGGTAATCTTGGACGATGTTGAGGAAAATTTGCTCCCACTCAAGAGCCACGTTGAACCTGGGGTCATCCCGACCGTAGTTGTTGAGGGAGAAGGTCAGGATGAGAGCTTCTGCGTTTGTGAAGTCTTCATCTGAGAGAGGAAAGAGCAATGGGGAGGATTAGAGGGCAGAGCTGAGTAAGGTTTGTGTGTGTGTGTGTGTGTGTGTGTGTGTCTGTGTGTGTGTGCGTGTGTGATGTTGAAGAGGTTGGTGAAGTGTTTGTCAAGTTTGATTGACACATATAGGAGAATGTGCGTCACTCACTCTCGTAGCCTCCCACCGCGAGGAACGGAAAGACTGGTGCTCCATAGTCAGCCATACAACTCATACCCAAGTCAGTGATGTCTTTAAAAGACAGGGGGGAGCTGTGGATGAGATGGAGGTCATTTAGTCTTCTTGACAGTTCATCATTCAGACACATTTAGTTTATATGACACTACATTCAGCATGAATCATTAATTTTCTTCAGGTACCGAAGTTTTACTTACTTGACACAGTAGATAAAGTGGTCCCTCCAATCCACTACTTTGGTTACTCCTAATTCTGTCATGTTAACCTTTGCGTTGAGATTGGTCTGATTGTTCTGGAAGTACTGCAACAGACTATTGACTGCACAGTCGGTCATCGAGGAGTTGGATGGGTTCAATGGTGCAAAACACACATCCTTCAGACTTGCAGTTCGGTTAAGGTCCTCAGACCAGAACTCGATATTCTACAAAAAGAAATACTGAATATTTTAATTTCTTCAATAAAATGAAAATGCTGCTTTTATAGTAGGCAATGGTGCTAACACAATGCTGTGGTTATATGGTCTTTACTTGTATTTTTGTCTGCAGCTCCAACAGCTGAGTTAGGAGATCTTTGTCAAGGATGCCACTGAAATTTTGCCTCCCAAACAACAAAGAGTCATATATATGTCCCTTTCTGCCTGGAGCTGTCAAGATCAGCTGGTTGGTTCGGAAGAATGGGTCAAAGTACTTGTCGTGGAAGTCCTTTTCTTTCCGGGCCCTGCTGTTTGGAGCAGACCACAGCTGGATTGGATCAGTGGTAAGTTCAATATACATAAGGCCTGTGGCAAAGATGGCCACAACTATGGCTGCAGCAAGGAGCACCTTAAATGAAGAGAGATTAAACACAATCATTACTGAATGAACAATGATGTCTGTCAAGATTACCTCATGTCCCACTCCTTAATTATCTTGATTATTAAACCAACAACATCAAAGAGCATAGGGCTGCATGATCTGCAATGCAACATTAGACAATCAAGGCTAGGGAGATTTACCTTGAGTGGATGTGAGGCCATTAAAGTTCCCCAGGATTGAAACAGAGAGCCCAGAAACTCCTGAGCAGCCAAGCTGTTTTTGTCACTGCACGACACCTCGGAGGGATCAATAAGTGGCTGAGTCACAGTGTTCCAATTCTGGTCCTTGGCACTCATCTTTCCTTTGAGCCCCTCCTCGTCCTGCTTTTCCTTAGCGTTCACCCAGCAGGACACCAGCAGGTAGAGCAGGAAGGCGATGAGCAGGAGACACAGCAACAGGATGGAGATCACCAGGAAGCCGTCGGTGCCCATCAGTCGGAAGGGTCCAGCCGGCATGGCCGGTGGTGACATCAGAGGGCAGGACTCTTGACAGTCTTGGCAGGAGCAACCTTCTCCGCCCGTTGGCGTGGTCTCGTTACACCTCAAGGTCTGCCCGTTGTAAGGTATCATGCCTTCGGGCACCCCCGCCATGTCTCCCGGCTGTATCAGTTTGAAATCAATGTCCAGAGGGGCCAAACCGTTGCTTGAGTCCCCCTGGAAGTCGTACCACCGCTGGGCGGTACACAGCTTGGCGCCATAGCGACCACACATGGTACCGATGGCAAATCCTCCTGTGGCAGGGATCCGGACCTTCTGGCAAGACTTGAAGGATGCCTCTGCGAAGGCGGCAGAGAGGTAGGCCTGGTAGCCCAACACGACCTCCACCTCCTTAAAATTATAGGTGACATTTCTGGTTTCTGTGACATTCACTGTCTGAGTCTGGTTGGGGCTGCATGTGTTGATGCAGTGCAGATGTGCAAAGTTGTAAGCACAGGAGGGGCAGCGCATTAGCACCGCCTTGGACAGGGTCAGGCTCATCTCCAGGGACCTGAGCTGATTCATGGAGCAACAGGCGAGGGTCTTGTTCTCTCCACGGTCCAACATCGGGCACACCTGCAAAATAAAGGGGTTTTCTGTTGGTTGCCTGAGAGGCTTGATGCCATTTTCGCTGTTGTAAAGGTGCTACATTCACAGTCCCATTCCAGTCTTATAGTTGTCCCATTTGTCTCATGCCACATTCTGTCTGTTGTCATTCTTTCTATGGGGCTGTGCAGCCAAAGGGTAGAAACAACTCACCTCTTTAAGCCTCAGGTAGTGCTTGCCCTTGAGCGCTCGTGCAGGGGTGTAGCTGAGGCACGGAACGATAGGTTTGATGAGAGCGTCCCCGATTGAGGGGTTCCTACCACATTCCTCATAGAAGGCACATTGACCGGGCTGCACTTGCCCCTGAGACAGGACCTGTGAGAGAAAACCCCAGACCAAGACATTATCAGTGTGTGAGACAGACAGGACATAGTCATTCATTGTTAGTGAGGGAAGAAAATAATTGGGTTATTATAGACAATGTACAATTAATGCAGTGTTTTTGCTTCTTGGATTTTCTTAATGTAACAGGTAGGACCATAGGACCTGGGAACAACCTCAGAACAGGTTGGGGAGGCCCGTTTCAGTTGCAGGAGTTTTTCAGAAGGTAATTATCTCTAATGATGACAATATCTTATCTATGACGGTATGAGCCTAGTGCGTGCATAGTTAGTATCGCCATGTCAGCAAGCTGGGTTCATGTTCAAACAATAAAAGGGGGAGAATACTGTCAAAGGTTGAATTACAATTGTACTCCACCTCTCACATGTAAGACATTCATTTTTGATTTTTGTTAGAAAGGTTAAAGCGCATTTATCTACTTTAATCTCTAATCGTATCTGTGTTTTCTAAGAATGTGTGTTTTTATCTAGCCTGGAAACCAGACGAATCGGCAAGCTCATGTTATATTTGCTCTGGCATATGGGGCTGGACCCCCTCCCGATTGGACCGATTTCCAGTAGATCCGGTCTGGGCCAGCCAATCACAACGGTTTATCTAATATCGGGCGGGTATGATATGATGACTATGATGTTATGATATGATATGATGAAGTCAATGACGCATTGTTTCCCATCCATTCAGCAAGAAGTTATGAACTTGTCCTTATTGTTAACGTATAACATATAACCTAACCATAATCAAAATCAAACCATACACAAAAAACAAAATAAAATGTGAATACCAAATCTGCACCCCAGTTCGTCACATTCATTATGTTTCTTTGCAAACATTCATTCAAGGTTCCTGTGATAACTGTGTCTGTTAGACACTTTTGGGCAAGAGGTAGAAATAATCAGTGGACCCTGACCAGTGGGTAAACTTTGCCAACAATCACAGGGAACTAAAAAAAAACAACCTACAAGCACTACTAATACTACAACTTTTGATAAACTAGAAGTTATATATACTGTATGTGTGAGTGTGTGTCTCTAAGTGGGTTATTGCCTGTGTGTGTGTGTGTGTGTGTGTGTGTGTGTGTGTGTGTGTGTGTGTGTGTGTGTGTGTGTGTGTGTGTGTG
>JAOPJO010000008.1:20764819-20775613 GCA_027123675.1 Molva macrophthalma | reverse complement strand
TGTGTGTGTGTGTGTGTGTGTGTGTGTGTGTGTGTGTGTGTGTGTGTGTGTGTGTGTGTGTGTGTGTGTGTCTATGGCAATTTACTTACCAAACATGCAAGGAAAATGATCAACGTCGTCCCACGGACCATGGTTTCCCCTCCAATTACCTTCAAAAAAAGTGCGAAAGAATCTCGATCCTTCTCCCCAACGTATAAACACACAGGAGCCAGTAAGAGGAAGTTACCAAATAAAATATCTTTATGAGGTATTCAGAGAACTCCCTGGTCTCCAGAGCCTCTACTCTGTTGCTGGTCTTGTGGAGTGTGTGTCAGTGGGATGGTACCAGAGGCAACCAAGACACAGCCAGCCCTTACCCTCCTGTGATGTCACACCTGGCTTATCTGGTCCGATGTGACCCGTACCAATCACAACTAGGGATGATAAATTCTTTCCTCTGATCATTAACATGATACTGCCGTTGGTAGGGGGAAAGAAATCAACAATATAAGATTAATGAATAATGCCATGTGTATTCGATATATTCTACTTATACACATATGCTCTTACATTCAACAAAAATAAATTATTAAATAAATTAACTCTGCTGTAATTTGTTTCATTTTGACTATATTTATGAATGGACAGTAAGGGCCGTAATTATAAAATATATTGGGGGGACACATCCCCCTAAATATTTAAATATGCTCAAAATGTCCCCACCAATATATTGATATAATTATTTATTTTTATAATAAACAAGGAGTCTCTCTATTTATTTACTTTAAAATAAATAAAATGTATTAAAACATTTAAAACTAGAACTTAATATGAGTGTTATGTAGGCTATATCCCTGTCGATCATGATAGTTTTGTGATACTTAAGTGTCAAAATTATGATTTTATGACGTAATATGCTGTAAGAAATGTAGCTATGTAACACCATTTGTGCCGCGTGAGAAATAAGATAGATCCAGCATCATTAAAATTGAACAAAATGTATGTTTAAATTGGTTAAATTGAATTGAATAAATGTTAAAATTGATTGAATATAAGTTTAAATAAATTAGAAAAATTAAATAAATGTTCTCAATATGCAAACGAGGCTAGTCAGTCAAATACAATCGTGATTGGACATAGACCGGAGCAGTCGTCCAGTAGACGACACAGCATAACTAGAAGAGCCGACGGTCTATGCGACAAGCCTCATTTACATATTGAGACGTCAATTTGACCTTCGTCAATGTGAGAAGGATCACTCCGTGAGAAGCGTAAACTCCGTGCATTAGCAGCGAATAGCCCATACATTCTGAGCATATTCCACATGCAAGCTTTGGCGTTAGGATCTGTTAATTTTACTATCAGAAGTTGATTGGGAACTTATTATTGTAACATCGTACCAATAATAACACTTCAGCTAGGACATGCATGAGAAGGTTAAGTTAACGTCAATACGTACTTTTGCGCTTGACCTGTAATTGTGTAAATACATTTTATTTTGCGAAAACGTGTAAGTAACTGCGTCGCCCCCAATGTTGACTCCATGGCTACAACCTTGGAGAAAAGGATACCATTATGCATTTTTCAACAACTTCCTCCAGTTTAACAACTCCTTAGAACTCTGAGAACATGAACCGTTTGACGAGCGTGTATAAACTGTGGAGCCTGCTCTGGATGGAGGGTCGCACCTCCTCCCTATCTAAAGAGTCACAAAGGAGTGGATATGGTGACACACTTAGGGCCTCACAGTGAGAGTTTTACCTGCAGGTAAAACCGTACTGCCATGGCCATTGTCGTGTTATGGTAATATAGAAACTCCTTACAGAAAGGATTATAATGACATGTCATCCCAGATAGGTAGATGGCAGAGCCAGTATTAATCTATTATGGTGTGCCTTGACTGCGTGCTTACAGGTACGATTAACAGTAAACTTGGCAGTGTATACAGCTGCTATCATTCTTCAAGGACGCTGTGAAGATAAACTAGCCAAGCGACCGAGAAGCACCGCAAAGATCGTGACCCTGGGATATCGGAATGATCGGGTCTAAAGTACTTTCGCACATTTTAAATGTTGGATAAGCAGGGATGGTCAAATAGACAAGACAAAACAGCAAAACAGTGGGAACCATCGGGTCATCACCATTTAGAAATGTGGGTAAAATGTCAAGAAGTCACAAATGCATGTTTTGCTATGCAAAAGGTGAAACATGTTTTTTTGTATACGCCTATTCTTACTTCTTACTTCTGAACAATTCTTTGAATGTAATTGTATGTAATGTAATTGAATGTAATATGTAGGCCTATACACCAGTAATATATAACTACATTCAATTTAAATGTTGATACTTTTTTTTAGCAGTAGTTAAGACCTACTGTGCATAAGTAATCTTGAACACATCACCGGGACCAAGCACTTTAATGAGGAGTGACCTGCACCATAAGGACGTATGTTATATTAATTATATCATATATAAACATGGAAATATCTAAAGGAATCAGAGTGTTCTCCTAATACAAATATACATGTATAGAATAGTTTGGATTCAAACCTCAGAATAGCATGATGTATCTATGTATATGTATATATACATGTGTAATCTGTGTAGGCCTACCCTCTGTGCAACAAAAGGAATTTATTCCTCACACAAAAGATTAAAGTTGAACTTCAATCTATTGAAAGAAAGGGGGTATTTGATTCATTGCTTTGGAAATTAATAACTTAACAATATAAAGATTTGTATTGTTTTTAAATGGAGTAATAGACATAAAACAGAAAAATCCCTTATGTTTTACAGGTGGGGAGACATGCTCATCAAAGATATATCTAAATAAAAAATCTGGTCAAAAAGTTATCCCAACTTAGGCTCAAAATTGGCCTATATATTATTGGCTAAAGAATACTTCTGGATTAGAAATGTTTACTGTAAAGTATAATTTTCCCCTTACATTTATGTCATGGCCATTTATTTTTTCGAAGTCCAAACTGTAACTGCTAAATATGCATGTCCCTACCTTATCCCTCCCATCTCTTATCAACCCTTACAAAGAAGGGCCCCATGGTGTACATCATTATCGCCACCACATCTGGACCCACTTATGGTACGAGGGAAGAAGGGTTGCATAGCTGTTACCTCTACCAATCGGAGCGGAAAATGTTGTCCGTGAGGAAGTAAAACTCTTGGGCTGGGAGATTATCCTGATATTGACAGGGTCATAAATCAGTGAATAGTATCAGTGTTGGCCTTCTCATATCTTTTGTGGGAGAACCTTGACACAAAAATTGATGGCAGGTGAAGCACATTGAAAAGTTAACAAACAAATTTGAAAGATATAATTACAAGTAGGCCTACATATAATTCTGCACCTGCAGGAGTATTTGTGTAATTATAGTAAGGAGAACAGATGGCACCTTGTTGACATACCTAAATAACCAGTGATAAAGTTTTCCTCAGGGCACTTTAAAATAAATGGAATAATAATCGGCCCACGTGTAAATAGAATTCCCAGTTGTTGTTTTTTCAGCTCACCTTTAACACTTAGTCCGCTTTCAGGTCAGAGGCAAGTAGCTTTGAGTTGTCAAGTGTTCTTAAACGGATCTTAAATCGAACAATGTGAGTCACCTCAGGGACCTCCATTACAGTTTGAGACAAGGAAACTGCGTTGCATACGCCCATCCATTATTAGGATAGCTATTGCTGGGTAGACTTGACAAAACACAAGGTGTGTGTTGATGTCACCTGATGAATCAAGACTATTCTGCGATTACTTCCTTCTCGATCTTTATTACACTTTATGTCACCACTTCTTCCTCATGGCGCAGTTGATACCTGATGTCTCCATGTCATGAAACCCATTTGTTTGTCACAACAAATGGGTTAATTCTGCACCTGCAGGAGTGCTTGTGTAATTATAGTAAGGAGAACAGATGGCACCTTGTTGACATACCTAAATAGCCACCGATAAAGTTTTCCTCAGGGCACTTTAAAATAAATGTAATAATAATCAGGCCATGTGTAAATACAATTCCCATATAATAGGTGACTATTGTAATAAAGATCGAGAAGTAATCGCAGAATAGTCTGATTTATCAGGTGACATCAACACACACCTTGTGTATTGGGTTGTGACAAACAAAGTCAGTGTTAGTCATTTATTGAAGCACCATCTTGATCAAAATGTATGTGGCTAATGAATACCAGCCAGGACTGTTACTCCATAGCTTGCCTCCCCCACACACACACACCTGTCTAGACAAGGGTGCTGGTTTAGCGCTGATTATTTATTCAATTTTTTTTGTGAGAGTATACTCCGAATAACAGGAAGCAGTTTTTGAGACATCATGAATTTATTCAAGGAAAGTTGAAAAGTGACAAAATCATTTGCTGTTCCAATGAAAAGTACACCAACTTCAGAAAGAAATTAAAACACTTTGAAAAAATTGTAACTATACTAATCAATGTCTTGTAGTACAAAAAGAAAAAAATATAGAAAAAAAAAGCCCATGCATCATTTATCAAAGTTCAATAGCACTGTTATATGAACGTAAAATAAAGAACCGGGAAAGAAAAAAATATGACTTAAAATCTGCGTTGCTTATTGGGTCCATATTCACCTGGACCTGGCAGGCCCCTGGGGAACCCCCCCTGCTGGCCTCCGCCGGGCATGTTGTTGTTGTTGTTGCTGCCGGGGCCAGGACCCATCAAGGAGGTATTCTCAGCAGACATGGGTGGATTTCCGGCAGGACCTGCATTGCCACCCATCAAGTTCCTATTCATTGGCATCCCATGGCCGCCAGCCATATGCATCCTCATTTCTTGCTCCCTGCCTTCCGGGAAGTTCCCCCTGAATCCCTCCTGCTGCCTCTTCATCATTTCTTCTCCGCGCATCCTCCCCTCCTCTTCTCGCCGACGACGTTCCTCCTCCTGGCGGATCTCTGCTTGCTTTCGCTTCTGCATCTCCTGACTATGGAGCTCCTCCATCCTCCTGAGCTCCTCCTGGCGGCGCAGCAGATCCTGCCTCATGAGGATCACCTGGTGCTCGTGCCGGGCCGCTTCCATCTCAGCCTCCAGCTTCTCGTGGGCCTCCTTTATGTTCCGGTCAACCATGTCATACTGCTGTTTCTCCATCTCCATCAGGGCCTTCCAGCGCATGGCATACTCGTACTCAAATGTCCCTGGCTGAGCAAATCGCGGTGGCTGCTCACGCTCTTTGTGGTATTGCTGGTTTTTGTTCACCAGCTTTTCTGACAAGCCCTCGTCGTCATCGAATTGATCCATAGGTTCCACCGTTACGGGTCTAGGGAAAGCAGTCAGTAGAAATGCACCCTCGCCGCACTTATCTAATGCCTTTCTTGCGGCCGGCTTGGAAGTGTACTCCACAATGCCTTTCCCTGTGGGGCGTCCCCTGTCATCCACGATGACTATGGCTCGTTCTATCTGGCCGAACACAGCGAAAGCCTCCTCCAACAACTCATTGGAAACAAAATCGGGCAAATTCTTCACGGTTAATGCCGCACCATGGGTAGCAAAGCGCACACGAATTTGCCTGCCTCGAAAAGGTGTATCATCAAGCTCGGCTCTAGCAATCTCGGCTATTATCCGCGACTCTAGCCTAATGAAACCAAAGCCTCGGTCTTTGTTGATGAAAATCTCGGAGGGCTTGCCGTATTTGGAGAACAGTTTCTCCACTTCTTGCTCAGATACACCCGTTGGTAAATTCCCCACGAATAGTCTGCTGCGCTGGGTATAGGCCTTCTCGCCGGGTTTTCTGAAGTTTTGCAGATCTAGGGTTAAGGCCTCGTTTTGCTCTGGCTTCAAATTGTGATCTGGATGTTGGCCATTTGTGTTCATTCCTCCGGGTTTTTTCTGCTCCGTGGGGCCCGGCTGTCGAGGGCCATGGTTCTGCGGAGGACCCCTGTTTCCTTGCATTTTCTTTTAAAACACAATTTATCTCCAACAATCTATTTGTTTTCAAATGCACTACTAGCGTAAGACAGTTACACACAAAGAGCTGAAAATGGCCGCAGCTATCGTGGCTACAACCACCAGGCTAGGCTAACAGTGCTATTGTGATTTGAAAACGATGGCGACACTTTATTCGTGACGTATTGATCATGCGACGCTGAGAGTAATTTCGCGGGAGTCTCGATGTTATTCCGTCGTTACCCCTATTATATAAAGTAACACGTCGATACTAGTTCAACACACCAACAGCAAACGCGGAATTACACATCGAAAGGTAAGAAAATGGTGTTTACCTAGCAGGTTCATTCTGCCGACAACAATGGCATAAACATTGCTCATTGTAATTATTGTTGGGTTCACATGTTTTTGACAACTCTATCTGTAAGCCAAATTGTTACCATAAAGTGCGTCACACCGAAACGGAGGCACCAAGATAATATCACCACGCTTCATATTAACACTGTAACGTGTTTTGACGTCTTCCAGTCATGTTCTCTGACCTGAGTGCCCGGAGAGAGAGTTCGACTCTACTTTGTCGACCAGGATCCGAGGACCAAGGACCGGTGTTTGACAGGGTGCTGCCTGCCTACACTCCGTGCTCTGAGCGTTTTAGACTGGGTGACCGAAGCTTTAATCGTCAATATGCACATATTTACGCAACACGTCTCATGCAAATGACGCCTGGGCTCATAGAAAGAGCCAAGCAGAAATGGGGTAAGTTTTGGTTTTGTACAAAGGTCTACACTGAACCATTTGTAGTATATGAGGGATGACTTATATCTTGAGTCACTTTCTCGTCTACACATGTATTTGGTCTCACAGGAGGGGATGTATGCATTCGGAAACTATGCGATCTACAGACAGGGGAGCAGTGTTGCATTGTGGGTACCCTGTTTAAGCATATGGATTTGCAGCCATCAATTCTGAAGGAAATCAGTGAGGAGGTAAGCAGCTTTCACCACCTACCTAGATGCATCCCAAATTACGCACAATCAACAGAACGTCGTGAAAATAGAAAAACACACCATGACTGTATTGTCAAGGGGCAGTGCTCCAGTCTAAATCTAACCTGTTGTTATTACATTTTTTCCATGAAGCACAATCTCCTGCCTCAGCCACCACGCACAAAGTACATAAGTGATGCGGATGAGCTCATTCTAGAGGATGAGCTGCAGAGGATCAAGTTGGAGGGAAAAATCGACAAAGACATTTGTGTCACAGGTCAGTTTCCATCATTTTTTTAAGGGATGACAGCTTTTTATGTGCAAAGGTGATGATATAGCAGTAAAAAAAAGCTTGTTTTAGCTATTGTGCTAAATCTTTATATTTCATCTCTCAGGTAGCGTCATTGTCATATATGGCGCAGAGAAAAATGTTGGGAAGTTCACAGTGGAGGACTATTGCACTGCTGATCTCCCTGCGCAGAAAGCCAGACCATCGCTGAGCTCTGACCGGTATAGTCGCTTACACACATGTACACAGGAAACCACTCACGTGCACGCAGAACATCATTGATTGTCAGACTAAATGCTGGTTTCTGTGACTGGTTCAGGTTCATACTCCTGGCCTCTGGACTTGGTCTTGGCAGTACTCGCGCTGACAGCATGCTCAGCCTGCAGCTGCTGGTTGACATGGTCACTGGCCAACTGGGTGACCAGGGGGAGCAGAGTGGGGCGGCTACCATATCCAGGGTCCTGCTGGCTGGAAACCTCCTGAGCCAAAGCACCCAGGACAAGGAGGCCTCCACCAAGGTATGTTGTGGTCCTGTCTGTGGTACAAGCGAGGTACAAGAAGCTGATGAAATGGGTTTCCTTAACCAATGTGTTGCTGATGATGACCTCGCTTCAAGATACAAGGCATCTATACGTACGCCATTGTCGATTGCTAGATTGCTGTGACAACATGCTATGTGGATATGCTACCAATATTTATCAAAAGTCGTTTTGATATGCAAATTAGTTTAAATCGATTAGGCTGTTTGAACAGAAGTGTTTTGAGAAGCAGGTAGTGAGAGAATGGCATTTTTGTTCAAATGCGTAGTACAAAGGAATCGGTTCATTCTACAAATATCCTTCGAGACCTGTGTCTTTGGAAATGCAATGAAATGCATGAAGGAGTGGAGAATGCTAATGAGTGGCCTCCGCTGTGTATACCCAGCCCAAGTACCTCACCAAGAAGACACAGGCGGGAAGCGTGGAGGGGATGCGTCTGCTGGACGAGCTGCTGCATCAGCTGGTGGTGAGTCTCAATAGCCATGGAGACGCATCATGCACGTCTTCATTCCGAGCAACGCACCGTACAATCTGCACCAAGGGTCTCGTGTGTGTGTATGCAGCAAGCTAGTGAGACAAATTCTGAAGTCAGGGCCGTAATACCCGGTTAATACATATGTGATCCCAAAGCTATAATGCAAATGCAATGAAAGATTTGCTTACAAGAACATACAGAGAGAATTACTCAACTGAATGGTTCTCTCCCACTCTCTATCTCCTTTGTCATATGTATATATATTATTGTGGTCATCTGAATGGTGTTCACTCTCTCTGCAGGCATCTGTGCCAGTGGATGTGATGCCAGGCCAGTTTGACCCCACCAACTACACCCTCCCCCAGCAGGCCCTGCACCGCTGCATGTTCCCCTTGTCCTCTGTGTACCCCACCCTGCACCTCGTCTCCAACCCGTACCAGGCCGACGTCGACGGGATCAGGTGAGACCTCGTATATCACAGAGGCATATGGGATGTGACATTTGTTTTGTCTTTGGGGGTATAGATCGAGATTGGAGGTATATTCCTCATAGCATGGGTGCCCCTACTCTGTAGTCATTTTGGGTCATAAACTGAACATATTTGCCCTTGCAAATCCACTTATAGCAGTTGTGATGCGGTAGGGGAAAACCTTTTTGGGTAGCCACTGCTTTCTGCTCCTTTAAACCCTAAAATGCTTGTGTGAAAAGTGTAAAATGGGTTTCACATTTTATTTTTTTTTAATTATGAATTTTAATTGTTTTAGAGGCTGTCTTTAAGGTTGATATCATCTTTCTCTTACCTCCCTTTCCCCAATGCAGGTTTCTGGGTACCTCGGGACAGAATGTGATTGACATCCATAAGTACACCAGTATGACCAACCACCTGGACATACTGGAGAACACCCTGAGGCTCGGACACCTGGCACCTACAGCCCCTGACACGCTAGGTACCAGCCCAGTCCAACGTTTGAATGTTGTTTCTTAACTCATTTTGCAGCTAATACAGGCCTACAGCAATAATAAGTCCGAAACGATGTTCTTTTCACTATTGGTGTTTGCCTGTATTTGTATCTTTTCTTTTAGGATGTTATCCCTTCTACCAGAAGGATCCTTTCATTTTGGAGGAGTGTCCCCATGTGTACTTCTCTGGCAACGCACCATCGTTTGACTCCAGGACTGTAACTGGTCAGTACGAGTATCTGGCCCTATATAGCACTTTAGAACTAGCATTATGTAACCGGAACGGTTATTTATGACACTGCCATGAGGATAATAAGTCAGTATTATGGCTTACGGTCTTTTAGGGGTATGTTATGTTTTGGTTTGAATGATATGTCTATTAAATGTCTGTTTGTGTTGGGTTCTGCATCAGTGGCCTGGTTTACACTCAGTAAATATCTAGATTCTGTTTTTGAACCTCAGTTGTACCTAGATACAAAATCTCATCTGTTTACACGAAAGCCACAACGCACTCACCGTCGTCCGTTTTGACCGAGTTTGGACGAGGGCCGAGGTTCAGCGGAGCTCCTTATTATTCTGCCGGTGCCACTCTGCATGTTCTTGTCCTTCCTGTGTGTTTATAGTTGTTTGGTTTCAACGGTGTCTTTCTTCCTTTCTATCAGGTCCTGACAGCCAACAGGTTCTCTTAGTGACCATTCCAGAGTTCGTCACGACCCAAACAGCGTGCCTGGTGAATCTGCGCACACTTGAGTGCGAGCCGGTGAGCTTCTCCTCCTTCTCCACCGCAGACGAAGACGATAGTGAGATGAACGTCAGCCACTGACGTTTTCACACGCATACTCACACACTCACTCACGCACACACGCATGATGTCTGAAGCTTTCTCGGAGACTTCTCACGGGTAGAATTCAGTGTTGTCTCGATCGAGTGTCAACGGGGTCAACGGAGTTGTGAAACCATCTCTGAACGACGGCACTATTCGCTTCCGTGTGCTGTATGCTATCGTATAATATAGCATCTTTAAAGACTTTGAATTCCAGTGAATAGCAATTCTAAGTTTTCACATGTCACTGATCTGTTGACTTCCAGAAGAAGAAAGCATGTGTTTTAATTTAAGACCTTTGTGGCAACAATGTCTTAAACCACCATAGGCATCACGAGGAGCAACACACTAAATAATATGTAATAAACTTTGAGCTGTTTTTCTAAATTGCTAGTGGTGTTGTTTGTGCTGTTTTAGCTTTGGTGGGGAAAAAAAAAAAAAAAAAAGACCAGGTATTTCATAATTGGTCAAGTAAAAAATAGATGCCATCTTTATTTTCAGTATGCAATCCGCATAAATATGTCCCGCTCAAAGCCAAGTACATTCACAAGTAAATCTTCTATATCGAAACAGTAAAACAGAGTGTGGAAAGTTAAGACTACATGTAACCAATAAACAAGTAGTTACAAAACATGTGAAATGGACAGATCCAAATTGGTATTCAGCTGTTCCCATAGTTGGCATATTATACATAGAACAGGCTTCCATTGTTTATCATTTAACAAACTTACCTATGCACTAAAACCACGTGTGTGTGTGTGTGTGTGTGTGTGTGTGTGTGTGTGTGTGTGTGTGTGTGTGTGTGTGTGTGTGTGTGTGTG
>JAOPJO010000008.1:20722570-20732570 GCA_027123675.1 Molva macrophthalma | reverse complement strand
GAGCGCAGGTCTTCAGCCTCACATGAAATGGCATACAGTTGAATGTAACAATGGTCCAGTAGTTGTGAGTGGTAAGAAATGTGTCATGGATGGGATTACTTTATGTCCATGGTGCTTGGAAGGAGGTGTCATACTTCCATATTAGGACATCTGAAAATGAAGATAAGTGAGTAAAAGTGGGCAAAATGTAGAACAAACAGAAAGAAAAAAAAACAATACTGAATCTTGCAGTATAGCCATGGCCAAAGTCATGTGTAACATTTGATGGAATTGAACTGGCCTAAATCTTCGACGTCATCCTTTTCTAAAACGTAGGCCTGTACAAATGGACAGAGAAAAACACCGAATCCAAAAGCAAGAACGCCTACAAAAAAAGAACACCTTTTACCGAATTTTAAATTTGTGTAAAGTGTTTAGTCTGAAACACTTAAGCTGAAATTGAACTCAAAAGGCGCCGAGGCACCTTGTCGTCTACCGTTTAGACACAAATCTTATCTTCATAAGCAGTTTATCCGAACGACCCTGCAGAACGATGCTGTTAACAAGTGACCGCGGAGGGAACGTAGCCGCTGCTGACAGTCAGCTGTCAACTTTAGCCGCTTTGACAGCTCGCTATCCGGCGTTAGCAACTAGCAGGCTGGTTAACAACCACTGATGCCTGCCTGGTCAGTAGTCCCAATGTTAGCAATCTGGCGAGCACAAAGACTTAACAGCTCGCTTTTAAATCAACTGCAATGCTCCTATGGCAAAACTGAAGTGTATGTTCGTCTTAAAAGACTAGCACCGATTTTTATGGAGGTATCGTCAACAGACGTGGCATTAATGTGACGTGCAATTAAACAGTTCACATACGACACGGTTATCCTGTGGAACTAACGGGGCTAGCTGTAGCACAATGTATCGGGCTGAAATCTTTCCACAAACCCGACAGCAGTACAGTGAAATCCATAACCTCATAGCGCATTTTTTTTGTGTGACATACCTGAATTTGAAAGCGTTGCATTCGATGTCTTATTTCACAAATTGGCAAATATATATATTTATAAAACAACCTCAGTTTGTGATTCTTTTCTCCCTCCAATCTCAGTTTCCCTTCCCCCGTCCAGTGCCACAGTAATTCCAAGTGCATCTTGGGAATTGTGGTTTCCTGCCTGGCTCTAAGTTCATTACGTCATTGCTCTCGCTCTCTCTCTCTCTCCACCCCTCTCTCTACCGTCCTTCTCTGCGCTGCTCACTTATAGATTAGTCGGGTTCCCAGGCTACTGCTCACTAGTGTGGTATCTGGTATTTTACTTAAAGGGAAATAAGAGAAAGACGTTACCAGATATTAAGATGAACATATTATGGGAAAGATACAAATATTTTGTTGCTCTTCAAAATGTGTTTTTTATTTATCAGCTCAACTTTTTCTCCCAGTACTTTAACTAAGAGAAAATAGCAGATATCTTTACTACAGATATACTTTTATCGTCATGATTTAAATGATTAACTGTTGGTCAGAGACAACAGTGACATTGGTGTTACGTTTTTATATGTTATGAAGACATACACAGAATAGATAGATAGATAGACAGACACAGGCAGGCAGAGAGCATGGTGGACAGACAGAATGCAGACAAACAGATAAATATAGATAGATAAATAAAACATGTTTTGTGAAAGTTTATTTTGTTAATTTCTCCCTGTCAAGAATGTGAGGTTTGTTGTGAAGACGTGCGGGTGGACCATCCTCTACCACTTGGTTGTGTCCTTCCTCGGTCAGGGCACCTTCGGAAAGGTTGCCAAGGGGCTATAAACAGCCACAGATTCCTGGGTCGCTGTTAAAATAATGAAGAATAATCTGAATCTGATGCATGATGCTGTGCAAGAGGTAAAGTTTAGAAAAGTGAAATATCACTTTGGGATTTGTTGGAGGAGGACAGACAGATTGAATCCTGGGTGACATCCACATCGTTCTGAGACAGGTCTGTTGTACCTCCAGCTCAGGAATATTCCAGTTTTCCTTGTAGAACAATGATCATTTGAGAACATAAAATGTGGCATTATGGGAAATTAATTTGGCTTCACACCTACACTCTTCTCTTACTTTACAGTTTAAATAGTGACACTAATGCATTCCTATTCCCTCTTTACGAGGGCTCCAGAGATCCTGTTAGGCCTGGTTTTTGCAGGGGGCATTGATGTCTGGGCTATGGGATGATGAGTCACTGAGACATCGCTGGATAGCTGCTGTATCCTGGAGGCTCTAATCACCAATTGTTTTTACAGTCATATGTCATGGTTCAACTTTCATTTTATTGAGTATTTACATTTTTCATTTGGCCTATGACATTTGGTTAGACAATTTGGTTAGACATTCTAAAAATGAAGGTTGTTTTTTGACTGCCAGTACCAGTAGAACTAAAACAGTAGATACGATTTGAGAGCGGCAGAGAGTAAAAAAAAGTTTAAGTAAACAACCAAAAAAATGTCCCCTCTCTCTGCTCCAGACTACTCAAAACGAATATTTTCACAGCTCATTTCACTCACTAATAGACAGATTTCTAACACCTTCCACTCAAATCATAGCTCTTGAATCTTACCAACAGCATCTTTATCTGAATTCACTTTATTTCCCTTTGGATAAAAGCATCTCATAAATGACCAAATAGTAAATAAATAAATAGGTGAGGTCCACTTGGTTGATTGTTATTGGGCTAACCCTAACCCAAGTAAAACGGATAATATGATAGATGGTATTAGTAAGTTAAGGCTGTCACCAATGGCAGGGATACAGTATGATTGGCACCCTGCTCGCTTTGCCTACAAACCTGCGTTGCTCAATTCTTGGTAAATGATAATTTTCTCCAAGCAAACACAACAAGGTACCGTAGCTCAGAAATACTACTTTTAAATTCCCTCATATACCTGGAACAGCTGAATAAATATAAAATAGTATTTGTAGGCTTTGTTATTGTGTCAGAGACATATATCTAATATTTACCCCACAAAAGCCAAGTCCAAGTAAAAAACTATTACAAAACATTTTGAATCAATTTAGGAAAATATTACGCCACTGGGAATAATGAAATACAAAGTTCCTGTTTGATGTGCAATACACTATTAGTTCATCTTGGGAAAATGTGATCTTGGCTCACACCAAACTGATCACTGCTGGGCTACTAGGAACGGAAGAAACCGCAATATTTTTATTGTCAACACTTTTATGCATTTCCTGGTGGAAAATGTCATTGCGAAAGGTTCTCAAGAAGTTTGTAAGATTATAATAAATAGGCCAATAATAAAACGGAAATTCCAATGCCAACTATTTATTTGCTTGGCAGTTTATGAGCGTTATGCAATCCCATTACTGCAATAAATACAATATTCTAATAAAAGTGCTATTTTACAATGTAGTGGGAGAGAATCATTTCAAATGTTATCACATGAGAAAAAAGCTGAACATTTTCGATAAGCCCACAAACCTTGGCAACAATAGAGAAAAGGATTCAAGTCAAGGCACATTTAGATAACATTGTTGATTTATGTGCCTTCCTCTTTTTATCTCCTAATGGAATAAGTCAAATAATGATTCTCTTTTGCATTAAAGGTAACATTATAATTTCCCTATTCAAATCTTTCTGGATATTAATAAAGAAGAAATCTTGAATAAATAACGTGTGCCTATATGTGGGCAGTCGATCTTCAAATGGTTAAGATTGTCCAAAGATCTTAAACAAGCATGATTCATATGTAGTCCTGCCAGTCTCTGTGTGGATTCCTTCCAGGTCAGTAGTTTTGACAGGGTGGTGCTGTTTACTATAATGTTCTCGACTTGCTTGCAGTCATACAGCCATCACTTAGGGTAAGCAGGTGAGTTAGCAGGCGTGCGCCATCTCCAAAGATACATTACTAGCCATCCTCTGTCTGAGGTGGTTGGCAAAGTCCACCTGCGTCTGAGAGAGCACTCTGTTTATGATGGTCTTTGGGATCCAGCCCTAGTAAAGAAAGAAGTGAACACATTTATTTAATGATCAGTATGTTAAGATATGATATGTTTGCTTTATAAGTTACTAACTGTTCATTCAAGTTGTACATTTTCATCTCAATTAAAGCTAGTAATGAGGTTATTGTAAAAGCGCAGTGGTTTTGCTTGCATACCTTGAGATCTATGCTTAATAACCAGGTGAACTTGGTCTGATTGGGGTTTGCAGCATCCGGCTTCAACACTATACAGGTGGGGCCATTCTCTGCTCTGCAAAAATATATGCAAATCATCATCATCATCTTAGAGCATCATGACCACATTAATGACCATGAATTCTTCCATCCATCATCCATCCATCATCCATCCATTATCCCCTTCATACCACCTGTACTCAAATCGAAACGTGTTATGAAAAAAGCACGTGGCATTGCGACTTGCCTCACCACACCCTTCTGCTCGGGCATCCCGGGGTGCTGGGTGGACTTTCCAGCGAGGAAGCAGGTGGAACCGCGACGCTTGGCACAGCGGACACTGACAAAGTCCCGAGGCCCCACCACGTTCCCGGGCATTTCTGCAGACACTTCGTGCGTTACCATCGTGTCATCGCCGATCTTTTGCAGGATCTTGGGTCGGGAAGAGAAAAACGGTCAGCCAGCAATAGGTGCCATCATCGGACGTTATTTGGAAACCAAAGTCGACCTTTGTTAATGAGTTGGCACGTGTATACATACGTCTCACCTTGACCTGCTTGACGTTGGGGTTCCAATCCCCCATCTGTTCCATGTTGCCCACCAGCTCTCCATAAAGACTTTCAAGAGGCTGGTCCACTACCACCTCCAGCTTGAACACCTTCCCGATGTCCGCCACCGACTTGCTCAGAACTTTGTCCCCGTTCGACTACATGGGGGATGCAGATGAAGATGCAGAAAGTGACAATGTTAAAACATGAATCCTTAAATGCAAAAACAACCAACCTATTAGTGATAACACTCATTTTGGTTTGACCCATTCATCGCTAAGGACAGTGGAGCCTCTTGGTACCCACAGCAATGGTCTCTATGGTCCAGCCGTCCTGCTCTCCCAGGATGCTGATGGCCTCCTGCAGTGCGGTCTCCCCCTGCCTTACGTAGGCCACCTCCTCCTGGCTCCACTCCTCCACCTCCTCGATCCTGGAGCCTTTAAGGAACGACAGATAATACGATGTAACTGTTGCCCCACATGATTCTGCTTTCGTAGTTCGTTTGTTCATGGAATAACTATTTCCCTGTGGGGAATTAAAAGATAAAACCGTAAAGCCGATCTTGTAACTATCTCAGCTTTTATCTCTTGTGTTGCGTTGTTACAAACTCACACGTTCCGTCTTGTCGATTTGTAAAACACGGCGTGTTTTGTGTTCAGCCCGGCAAACAGTTGACCTTAATAAAAAGCTTGTTTAACTAGAACGATATCTAGTCTGATTAAGGGGGGGGTGGGGGGGGGGGGGGGACATAACAGTGACTCACTGAGAAAGGAGCTCCTTCGCCGGACGTGATTGATCCAATTGCCAGACCCGGGGCCTGCCATTCTGTTGAGTTCATGGTGGATGGCAGCTAAAGCGTTCTTCCTCAAACCTAGCAGGTCAAACAGCACGTTTAAAACCATGTGAAATAACACATTTCAAATATAAGGCACATTCTGACAATACTGCATGGCATACTCTTTGATGCAGAGATTGAGTTTAGAACGTTCATTCTTTGGGGAGAATGTACTTCCTATAACCCATAGTGAGTGAATGCATTTAATTGTAGTCATTGTATTTGTAATATATGAATGTCCATCTTCAGCTATGGTACACTCACCTGTCATGTTCCTCGTGTGGCGGTACGAGATGCCAGCACACAGCTTGAAGGTTGCAGGCAACATCTTCTATTGTATAGCTTTTCTGGGACCAATAAAATAAACCCAATAGCAAAATTGAACTTGATTCTTAAGTCCTTTCTAAACGAGCTGAAGAAGTGATGCAGGATGTGCTGTATGGATGCCGTAGCCCTCTGTCTCCAGAGGTCTGACTGTGTCTGTGTGTATATATAAGCACTGGCCTACAAGGCCGCAGTGCTATCATCACATAGATAAACCCCCATGCACACACACCCACACACACGTGCACATGTTCAAACAAACATCGAGCACACACACACACACTTGCATCACCTTGCCATTCCAACGGCCATGTTGCCAAGGCTGCTGCCTCAAACCAGCGAGTTTGTATCAGACCTCGTAAACACTGTTTCTGATAACGACCAGTGCCCCTCACTGCACACACACATGCACACACATCCACACACACACACACACACACACAGACACGTGCATACATGCGCACGTACACACATGCACACACACACACACACACACACACACACACACACACACATGCACAGTCCCATACAAGTATAGGGCTTTTCTCACAACAATGTGTGACATCGGAGAACATTGGCTGTCTTAAGACCGACGGAAGTAAGTAGGTCAGAACGAGTGGTAAGAAGAGGGGAGGTCAGCATGACTCATGCATCCGTTAACATGGTACGGCCCACATACCACACGCTGTAGATCTGACAAACCCTCCAACACACTGATACTCAAGGACAAAATATTCTGTTCGTCTCAGTGATTCGGCGTCGTCAAAATGAAACACCTGGTGATTTATAGCTGGTTGTTGACATAGGGTCTGGGCCCCATATAAATCTCCCAGAGTGTAAATGGACAACCATGAACTGTGAGTACCAGATACAGGAATGATTACCATAATCATAGACGGACGACCACATACCTTGAGTGAACTGGAGTATTACAGTAACAAGCGGAGAAGTGCCTTGCTCAGCAAGTAGTGAGAAGGACGCAGGATTTAAGGGGGGAAAATGGACGAATAGGACTATTCTATTCTAGGCTATTTACATATGTGTATTGCTTTTGATGCAGATGTTCAGTTTTATTGCTGATACTGATATCATTTTAATGTCTACTGAAAATGCATATTTGTATTTTGGTCATATTCAGATTCATATATACAATTGTGTAATCAGTTCATTTATAAAAAGTGAAAAGGTATAAATTCCTTTTAAAAAAATACATAAAAAAGTGACAATTGACATGTTGTTTATTCAATGAAATTGAAAGGATATGTTTGTGGAATTGGATCACACTTTCAAAATTCCCCACCTATGCAGGGAATTCTCTTAAACCGTTACAACACAGATTTGTCAATATCATGTTTTCTTAGGCAGCTCAAATGTTTTGGGAACCTTGTCGAAGGTTTTCAACCAAAGCCCCAACTATCTTACAACAATATGGTTTCAATCTGCCGTGCGTCAAAGACCAGCTCTAGAGGTGCTGTTGGGTGCTGGTAACCACGGGAACGGGTTAGAGGAGAAAATGGGCCAATCGGAGCAACAAAGGCGCCGAGCACAAGTTGGGAAATCCTGATGAGAAATCGTAGTCACCCTGACCTGCAACCCCCTGTCCCTTTAGCAGGATTAATGCATCTCTATGGCCTTCGTCAGGCTGAACCCTCTCAAATAAAAACGGGATCATGGTTGCCTTCAATGGCACTATCTTAATGTTCAGGCATTTTAGGAGGCAGGCAGGGGTTAGGCATCTTGCTCAAGGTAGCCTATAGCTTGGTAGCGGTACAGACATTTGGGATTTAACCCAAAAGTTTTAGACTGGGAGTTAAACACACTAACCACTGGAACATCCTGCCCACCTCCTGTAAACCATCACTCAAGGCAGTGGTTTCTAATACACAAAACGGTGTTCTGTTCTGCCCTCCCAGAACATGGCTTTAAAAAACACTTGTTTTACATATGATGGTGTCAAGTGTTTTTTTCTATAAAAATGTGTATTACAATAGTAACTGTTTGTGAAATGTACCCTGTCTTCTAGTGAATTAATTTAAACATGTAATGTTTCATGTAATTTGAAAATGGTCAACTATACGACTACCTTTGTAGGTGGTTTATTTTGAACATAGAAGCAACAGCTTTTGTTATTGCCCGATAACACGATTAAGACGATTGAACTAAATAGTTTATTACTTATGACTTATTTAGAAAAAGATTGTCTCTACTCAGTTTTCGCTCGTTACAAAGCTAGGCACCACGGGTGAGAGAGAGAGAGAGAGAGAGAGAGAGAGAGAGAGAGAGACACACACACACACACACACACAGACAAAGAGAGACCAGCATCATGTGGAGTGCTCAGACCAGCACAGGGTTTATTGGGAGTTCAAAAGACACAGTGGGTTTGGCTGTCACATGCACTCAGCACCTTCCTGTACATCCAAGAAAGGAAAGAAGAAAGAAAAAAGAAAGACAGAGAACACCCTCCTCTTCCTCAATATCTCTTTTCTCCTCAGTGAAGTTTCCCACGTTCATTCCAACGTAACGTGTGTTTATATGTGTATGCGTGTGTTGGTCTTTACTCGTTCCCCCGATGAAACAAAAGCACAACATGAAGAGTCTGAAAGGAAAAGCCAAGGGCTGAAGTCTGGTCCGGGAGATCATGCTGAAAAGGAGGCACTTTATTCAAATTCCAAATCTTCTTTTCTCTTTTTTTTTTTTTTCTATATCAAGTACATCAAAAAAGTTCAAATAAAATACACGTTCAGTTCAATTGAAAATTGGTTAAGAACTATTAAATTACCGCAAGAACCAGTTATAACCTCACACTTATACCCTCCCAAAAAAATGTAAGTATCACATTCTAAGACAAGCAGAGGTGAAGGTGTTTGTCGTCCCTCTTCGTCGGCTGTGCTACGGTAAGAAGGACACTTCTTTGCGTGGGATTTCGCATGAGTACCGCCGTCTTCCTCGCCTTCCTCCGGTCGCACGTCACCAGGACGAATGACGCCCGGCCGATGTTCCAATGAGATCAATCTCACCAGTGGCGGTGCCCTGTTATCTGAAGGTGAGAGTGAGGTGGAAGTGGGAGGAAGACCTTTTCAGATTGTGGAGGCAGATTCCAAGGAAAACTCACATTGTGTTGAAGTGTGAGCAGAGGCAACATGTAAAAAAAAAGAAAAAAAAAAAAGAAGACATTATAATAAAATAAAAAAGGATGTGGGCACTGAACAACAAGGGGCGATGCAGCAAAAAGGTTGACTTTTCTTTTTTTTAAAGGCTTGGGTTTCAGAGACGATCATTTTTTTTCCCCTCCAAAATGTAAAACAAAATCAAGACAAAAAACCCCCCCCAAAAAAAAAAATACAATAATGTGCCATCATGGTCAGAGGTAAAACATCTTTACTGTAAAAACATTTTTTTCATTTGGTGATGATACAGCATGACATTATTTTCTATTGTGCAATGTTTAAGTTAGCTGAGTGCATGTGTTCCTCTCCGCCTCATGGGGACTTTGAAGAAAGAAAATATCCATACAGCATCACGATCTCAGAGCCGGTCCACGCGGCCTCAAATATAAAGAGACACTGGGAGGGGATTGGGGGGGGGGGTGGTCAGCATACACTGGTAACATCAGTGGAATGAGGTATGCAGACGCAAAAAGGGTATACCTCTCTCGTTAATTTGTCCATGCAAAGATAACACAACACAGTTCTTAGTATTTGTGTGTGTGTGTGTGTGTGTGTGTGTATGTGCTTTAAGCGGTATGATGATATGTCTGCAGGCTCATATTTAGAGAATGTATATGTATATATATATATATAATTATATATCATTGATCAAAACAGTCCACATTCTGATCCCGCCCCGGAACCTTCCGTGAGTGGACGGTGCGACACGGCATCAGAATCTCTACTGATATTAACTGTATCTTTGGCCTGAGTGTATGCAGGAAGGCAATGTACATTGTGTGTTCAGGCGGTGGCGACGGACACGTTCCAAAAAGGTGTAACATCATGTGAATGTTTACGAGTAGTCTGAGGTATGGATGTGTGGGGGGACAGGGGGTGGCCGAGGAGAGTGGACTACCGAGGATAGGGTATAGGGGGGGTGTGGGCGTGGTTTGTGGTTGGGGGGGGTGGTTGGGGGGTGTGCT
>JAOPJO010000008.1:20690025-20701518 GCA_027123675.1 Molva macrophthalma | reverse complement strand
GTGTGTGTGTGTGTGTGTGTGTGTGTGTGTGTGTGTGTGTGTGTGTGTGTGTGTGTGTGTGTGTGTGTGTGACAGTGAGTGGGTGAGTTAGTGAGTGAGTGAGTTAGACAAGAAAACATGGCCTTCTAGGTCACTGTATCATGTATTTAGATGAATGGGAGGCTTATAGCAAGGTTCAGGAAAAGTATGACGCTGAAGCATTCCTTATTGCAGTATGTTTTCATTTAAGACTGCACAGGCAGTACTGCCTGAAAAAATATATATTATGAGAAAGATCAACATATGATCCAGCCCGACAGTCTGTGCATCCCAAATGGTGTTTAATAGCAGGTATCCGGGCAGTACCTAGCAGTATCTAATATAACTAGATCATGGGCAACCATATACTGTATATTAACACTGTCTTACAGTTGTCCTGAAAGCCTCTGAGAAGCTATGGTCAATCCAGGATGTCTTTCGGTATTTCTAACTAAACGAGCACTCGAGACACGGTTCTGTGAAGGCATAATTTTTCATGTTCAGGCAGCATGAAATGCTTGGAGGGAAGACCACGATTTATTTGATCACCTATCACGTCATCATGAAATCCCTAGTAGGCTGCCACACTCCCTGGTAAGATAACAAGATATTCCTTCATTGAATATCTGCCTGAGCATGTACGATCTTGCGAAATAGCTGGCACACTGTTTCATCATCAGCACATACATTTTTTTCCCCCAGGCAGCAAAAGCGGATGTCGGACGCTGATTTTTTTTCTCTCTCATATTAGGAAAACCAAGCTCACACGTAGGATATGTCAATTCTATAATCATACAAATCAAAAGGCCTAAAGAAGAGCTGCTGTGATACACGGGCCATCCACAGCAGACCTGGCGTTTTGTTGAGGAAGACATTTATCGGAGAATTACATAAGGCTACAGGCCTATATAATGAATCTGTATGATTGAACTACTGTATGCTGTAATGTGCAGCACAGTCGGAAGGCTACCCAGACATTCGTCATCGAGTTGCATTTTTTTGCATATTGTGAGCCTAATGTTTCATATAAAACATGTGTTTCTTCCTCCATGTATAAAGGTTCAATTGAAAACTTACCCTCTCTCGCTTTCAGCAGTACAGTGTTGGCTACTATGTTCTCCAGCTCCATCACAAATCCAAAATGAGCTTTCCTCACACAAACGTCTGCAGAGAAACAACAATGTCCTTCACGTTGTAGGGTTGCGTTACTCCTCGTCTGTATACGACCAGATGTTACTCATATCATAGTCGTATGGAATACACAGGATATCAAAGAATTGCTTGTCATGAAAGGCAAGTATGGTTCTCGTGGTGAGCTATTAGAGCAGCGCTGCATTTCTACTCTATTCCAAGGCCGTTCCATACGTGAATTAATCTTAAATACGCGTAAAGCAGAATATTTCAATTTGCCCCATCAGAGTAAGCATATAACGTTTTGTCTAATAAAGCGTTGGACAAGAGCGGAACACTAGGCTACTGCTGCTCGGGGCTATAGGGGCTGGCTGTAGCGGCTCAGTGCAACAGAGAGAACATCCATGCAATGGCGCTCCCCCTTTCGGTGTAACCTCGTTCCCAGGCGTTCTCATCTCACGACGGAACGCCTGGACCGGGGTGCTCCAAATGAGCGTTATCGGCGAGAGAGGGCGGGACTCTCCGTTAGATGGGGTTAGCGGCGAGTGCGGGAGGGACTTTCAATATCCGTTTCATGTTTCGGATAATATTTTGTAAGATTTTTCGTACGGACTCCATATTGATTCTCATTGTCGTAGTTATTGGCATATTCTTATTCTTCTGACTCCGGAGTTAACTGGCGTACACAGCGCGTAGGAAGTAAGAGCGGAAATTGCGTTGCGGTAGACCGGGATAACGCTACAATTCAGGCTCCTCTCTCAGCCTACTTTCGGTGCGTAATCAAAAATGGGCTGGGCGTTTTGCACTGTTCCTTTTTTGCCCTTTGGATTGCTGGTACTGGCCATTGAGAGGAACAAAATATCACTTATCTGGCAAGGTACCACGGTTTTACTCGGGGCGACAAGTTCCAGTGGTATTTGATTTGCAATGTATGTGGACTGAAATACTTCTCCCGGTCGATGAGTCATTTGTGACGGTTCATTTCTGATAGCTGTTGTTGTGCACCTTAATAAGTACAGCTAGACAGCCAGGGCACATATTATTTGCTATCAACACCTCTTTTCCTGCGTTCACCGGAGCTGTCAGAACAGCAACTGCTGTTCAGTATTTAAAGTGAGTTTGTCTTGCATCTTTTGAATAGAAAGACATCAAGGTTTACAAATCCAAACTTGATTAATATACACATATTTAGCGCCACCATCTGGTTGAATGTAGATTTCTCATTGCGAATGAAAAAATACACAAGTTGTGTAGGCTAATGGAATCTATTTACGGCATTTGAACTGCCACTCTAGAAATCTAAGCCTATCACCTCTGTAAGTTATACAAGGGAAATCTACCGTTCCCGAAGCAACACTTTGTCTATGGCAATGACAACTTTCTGTGTCAAGAAATATGCTGCAATGAAAAACAAATCACTTTAATGGATTGTAACCATTACAGTCTTTGTCCAAGTACAACTTCTCCAAATAAAATGATTGACCATCATTTAGCAACAATATAGTAAGTGCTTGAGTAAGAAAATCATATTTTGATAACGGACAGATATTTCATTCATCCTGCAAGACCTCAGGGTTTTTTTTTTAAGGTTTTTTTTATCATCCCCACAAAATAAAATCATTTCAGTATACAAAATAGGCTCCCAAAGCCTAAATAATACATAGTACAGGCATCCCTCCTGAAACAAAACACTACAATTGAACATAAACCAGTCAATTGCTGGGTCAAACACAAAATAACCGAGAGGATTACAGAAGTGAAGTAAAGTCTTAGTATTCATCCAGGTTATCTGCTTTGGGGATGGAAAGACCCCTGTCTTTCAGGACCTGCATTTTTACTTTCTCCGTCTCCTGTTTTGCCTGCTGCTGCAGCCGTTGCTCCTCTAGAATCTCTTCTATAGAGACCTGTTGCAAGACTGCGTCGCAGGGCTTGTCCATGTCCTGGGGGAGACACAATATGCCATATGACATGTCAATCCCAGAAAATGGATCGTTGTTCATCAGTAGTGTTGATATGAAAACATGCAACAGATGATGCATCCCATAACAATACAGGGGCCAGTTGCGTCAGCTTTGCATAAGATCAAATGTAGTCTAGTAATGGTGCAAGTGTTTACTTAGTCAGGTTCCTGCTTAGTAGTTACTAAATAGTTACACCTACCCCTATGCAGGTGGAAAAACTGTAAATAGAATGATGTGGAAGGATGGCTAGGACCACAGCGCTGTGGGCAGAACCCAGCAGCAGCGGCCTGTTTCTACAAAGGATCCTGGTCAGGTTGAACATTTTAATTTGTGTTGTGCCATGTGAATCGGTGTCCTCACCGGTCTTCTCAATCACTTCCTGGTTTACATCGTAGCTTGTTGAGTCGTTACAACTTGGTTGTCGTCACGTTGAGGTGGCCACGAACTGCTTCAGTTCAACTTATGCGTTGCTAAGGCGTTACTAGTTAGGATATTACTAATGTATCGGTGGTGCAACCGAATTTAGGGAACTGCTGGTTTGAAACCAACTAGGGGTAGCTAGGGACCTAGTAAGCACTTTACACACAGACTTTGTAACAAACTTACGCATAGCTGGTGCAACCCAGTCCTGTTGTACAGGTGTCAAATCAAAACAAATACAAACCCTCTTGTATGCAACAAGGTTAGTGTGAAGGAGTGGGGGATTTAATGATGTACCAAGTTATCGTTCATTTTGGGTCCCAATTAATGTTGACATGGTATTAAAAAAGGGTAAATAACGTCCAACAATACCTTTCAGATGAAGTTACCTATTGTAATTAAATAAACCCAGTTCCAATGTTTACGGTTATTGCATAAATTCTCCCTTCTGTTGAACACAAACATGAGCTGCAAATATAGGCCATGCTAAAGATATATCCTTAGTTCATGCATGATATAGCTGAAGACCCATCACTATATCGAGATTAAAGCAATAACTTGTGTTTTACCCATGGAAACATGTGCTGGAATAAAAAATATAATAATGCCGTTTGACATTGCGATGCGTGTCAGTAATAAGGATGTTTGATGTGCATCATTAAATCATTTGTGATTTAAACGTTTAGGTGAACATGGGCCTACTCACCATCTCTCCGAGTAAAACAACGTTTTCTCCTCTCACGATGAAAATGCCTCTGGGGATGTCCCCGAATTTCTTTCCCACATGGATGCGCTCAACTGTCTGATGAAAAACTAAATTGGCTGGCACAGAATGTAAACAAAGAAGGATAAAGTAAGAAACAAACCGAATGCTGTATGCACTCCTCTTTCCAAACATATCGTGCAAGAAACACAAGAGTCAGAGATATGGGCTAGTTTCAAAGATATACCACACGTTTAGAGAACTGCAATGTCACAATGATAGCATTAGAAACAGAAGGCTATTTATAACGTAAGGAAGTTTAATGGCCATACCAAACTGATCAATGCTTCGGAGGAACCCAATTAGTGTTCTGCCATCTCGTAGCAGGACCAGGTGTTTCTCTACCACCGTAAAAAAAAAAAAACATATCATACACAGGTACAAGGTATCAAGCAATTGAATACAAGATATTATAGCCCCAACATATTCACGCCAGAAATCCCAGTGAGACAAAAGGCGCCGACTACCACGCCAAACATTGACTTACTATCGATGTCATCAATTAGACTTGCCGTTCCTGGTACGTAATTCATCTTGATCTATGTAGTTTGTGTGGTATATTGTTTTTAATAATTTCAAGCCATGAATGTTTCAAAATGTGTTTCTTCCCAATTAGTACAGGAAGCAATTTTATACACGCTTGGGGTAAACTTCCTGTAGACCTTTAACCCTTTTGGAGCCGAATATTAGTACATTAAAATCATTGACAAATTTCGGACCAAGGAAAGTTCTAGATAATTTATTTGATACAAAATAAAAAAAAGTTATCTATCCATATAATTGTGTATTATTTTGAGGAGTATATTTTACAACGGAAGGAGTTGGTACAATGTAGCACGTCATGTTCCTTATGGTCTGTTCGCCCATTGGCTCACACATGGTGACGCAGCGGAATAAATCCACGGAGGCGGTCCGACGTCTTAAAGGTACAGGACACAGTTATTAAGTAGAAGCCATTCAATCATTTCCTCATTCTTGCCAAACAACCGAGATCTTATAAAAAAAAATTTAATTCACATTTGAAATAGCAAAGGGTAGTCTATTTTGAACTTGCTTTGTGTTTTTTAATTAGATAAAAGATAGTCTGCATGCTGTAAAAAAGTCTTTACAGTATGTATCGTCATTAAATGCGGTCCAATCCTAAATCTAGTTGGCCTTTGAATTACAACTCAGGAGAAAAACAACAACGCGAATTGAAATAACCAACATGGTACGTGACTCCTTACAGCTATTTACATTTGTACTTGTTTAGGTCTCAAATGCTATTTGACTGTGTTAAAGAAACGGTCATCCAAGTGTGAAGCAGTAAAACCTTTGCTACGGCTAAGTGATCAGTGGCTTGAATTAGCGTTATGTAATAGTTAACGCTGCCCAGCTATCTTGGTCGTTGTCTGTTTTCGTAGCTACAGTCTCACGTTTATTCCTACTGGAGAACACTGTTGTTTTAACAATAGCATCTGATTCCTGCTGCAAGAAACATTTCAAATAGGTTTGAGGCCTTCGTAGTATTCCTGGTAGCATTGTACCACAGTAGCGTACAAGACAAGCTGTGGGGCAATGATCCCGACCCTACGTCATTACTGGGAAAGTGAATTATTGTTAGGAGTCTGTTTTATGCAACACTTATATTGGTCTGTTTAAAGCAACAATAGAGTAGTTAATCTGGTTTCCTTCCTATAGTGTATCCGTTTGTGATTTCATAACTTTTCAAGCTATATGTTCTGTATTAACAGGACGCTTCTCAGTATCCTGGATACCCCTCAAACTACTGGTATCCCCAGACCCATTCCACACCGCATTATGCAAATAACTTTCCCTCAGGAACGGAGATACAGCCGGCGTACAACCCACAGGTACAGTTTACTTTTTGTTTTTCCCATAGTCAAATGCTACGCCTGAAGGGTTTTGTGTCATTGTCTCATGTCTTGTGTTTACCAACCAGGCAGTGCAAGGAGCATATCCAAATGGCCACGGTGTCTACAATCCAGGCCAGGGACACTATTCCACAAGTAACTTCCACCCATCCAACCCATTTTACTGCGCTGACCAGATGGCTCAGAGACCCGCTCCAGGTCCATACCCCAACCAAGGTTGTCCTCCAGAGCAGACCGCTGCAGGGTCTGGCCAGCCTCATTCCCAACACCATCATTACCCTGCACCACACTGTCAAGGGGTATGTCATGGACTTTGCATGCAGTCACACTACAGTACAGCGCAGTCACGTTTTGCTGTCTGAAACAAATGTATATTCGGACTCGAGATTAATTATTTTATTTATAATTTGTATTCACTTGCTTTCTTTTTCCTCAGGCACCTGGATATCCTCCGGGATCATATTCTCACTATAACGAAGGCGCCCACGCAATGCCCCCCAACCCCCCTTACCCTTCAGGCCAGGCTCTGCATGCCAGACCCCAGGGTGAGGGCTGGGGACACTCCAGTGGATATGGGCCCTCACCACAGCAATGGCAGCCTGCACAGCAGCCAGGCCAGCAGCCTGGGCAGCAGCATCCACAAAACCACTATGGCAATCCGGTCCGTCCCCAACATCCTCCAGCATGGCCAGGGACCGGAACGGGTGCCCCACCTCCCTACCAACCAAAGGTACGAGTTTGCCATGGCAACCAATCACCACGTATTCTTTTTTTAATTCTCAGAAAATGTATTTGTTCAAATCGAAAATCCATGTCAGCGGCATGTAGACGATTCAAAAGGAAATGGCGGATTTCATATCACAAAGTGTTTACATTCTTCCTATTTCAGGACCAAACACCCCAGAATCCCCAACAAGTTGGACCAAAACCTCAGCCACCTCCCAACCCCGCCAACGGAAAGCCCACAGAATTCTGCTCTCCTCCCCAGTTGTACAACAGAACGGGGAGAGGAGGGCCGAGCGAGCCCAATCCTTCGCAAGGTCAGCCGCCACCTTCTGTGCCATCTCCGGCACCCCCACCACCACCGCCGCCGGCTGCACCCCAGACCCATGTCCTGATCGGACCCCAGCTTCCCAACGATAGCCCTGGCCTGGCCCGAGTGCACCAGATCATGGTCAGGGTAATGCTCCTGCAGGAGGACGTCGACGAGTTTGTGGGCAAAAAAACGGAAAAGACCTACCGTTACCTGGAGGAGTTGCTGACCAAGGAGCTCCTGGCGCTGGACTCAGTGGAGACCCAGGGTCAGGAGGCCGTGAGACAAGCCCGCAGGGAGGCTGTGCAGAGGATCCAGGCAATCCTGGATCGGCTAGAGAAGAAGGCATTCTGAAATCGGAGCGTTTGGGATTCAAGAGGGCTTTGGTATTTTACTTTGCTTTTTCTCTTTTGCTTCTTTCAAATCTTCCGCAGAAGATGGTGAGGGTCTGGATTAAATCAGGCTTTCCTGAAGTCACACAATCCTCAAGTAATTTCCATTGTGCTGGATATGTTTTCATATGCTTAATGTGTTCAGGACTACATCAGAACATTAATTTGGGATGGGACAGAATTAGCTGGTATTAAGCTATAGACATTGTTTTAGGGTCAGTAAATGAAACGATTGTACATATCATATCTGCTATCGGCCTCATTGGGAGATTGCTGGTTTGTAACTAAAAAAAAAACAATCATCTGTTGAACTCTGCGATCCTCTCTGCAATGCAACACTAATGCTGGCAGAAGCACATACTACAGTCATTTTTCATGATTTGTGTTGTGCCACATAGTATTATTCTGCCATTGTCTTCTACCCCATCACGGTTTATTTTCATATATCACAAACCTTCCACGCAGCTTTGGATCTCACACAGGTTTTTCCCTTGACCCACATTGGCCCATATTCACTTTCACTTCTGGTGTTCCTTCTCACCAAAGAATTGTATTCAATACTTTTCTTGCTCTTTTTACTTGTACTCGGTCCTGCATGCACTGTAGTAATATAAAAACACTGTTGAAAGGATGGTTGTGATGTCTCGGTTCTGACATTTTGGCCAAGGTAGACGGTTAATGAAAGCCCCCTGAAGATTGCTGTCCCCATTACTGCAGCTTAGGACAAAGGTTGCCCAGTGCAGTCTGTGATGGTATTGCTGTTTTCTTTAGCTGTAGCAGGTAGTGTTGATAATCCAGTAAGAAGAATAGCTTGAAAGGTTTATAATTATCTTATTTTTGGGGGCTTTTGAACAACATTAGTATTGAGGTCTATGGGCTGACAGAGGAGACCACAGTTAAGCTGAGGTGAAGAGCGAAGCATAGCGTACGTTTTTTTTATTTTTATGTAATTGTGTCTGTATAACATAGGCACATCAAAAGGATGAAATGAAAATTTTTAAAACAAACCATATGTAAGGTTAACTTGGGGGCACGATATCTAGATTATATGTATGTTACCTCTGTTCATTGTTATATGAAAGCTGGTAATGCAGGGAAAGCCCTTCTCGGCCGACTTATGTTGTGCTTTTTGTTTTAAAATCATGCTTGATGTATTGATTTGCAAAATATTGAGTGCCATATTTGGGAGAGGAACTTTTTTTCTATGATAAGATCTCAAACCTTGCATGTACAAAAACATTTTGTTTTTCTGTGTTAAGATGGAACCACCCTGTTCATTACTTGACAAATATTTGTAATATAAAAGACATGTAAAAAATAATCTTGATTACAAGAGCAGGACCTTGCATCAATGTTGCAGATTAAATGCATGTTTCCATTATAAAAGATAAGAATTTTTGCCTGACTGATAAATTAATTGTCACTACTAAGACTTATAAATAATTAAATGTCAGGATATTTTTAACCCGTTGTGTTAATTTCACATATATTGTTTGGTTCTTCATAGTTTCTAGTATGTCCTTGCGTAAAATTGACTTCAAATTGTGTTGTGTGCAAACTCTGGGTGTTTATGTGGGTGGCGGTGTGTGTCGCCAAATTTATGAACACTTCTGCCAGCTAGCTTCACATCTTTAAATAGATAGCTATTTAGATGTGTAAAGCATAGCATGCACTTCATATTCTTTGTGAGGGATCCTCACCCTTGTAGCAACTTTCGACTCCCAAGCCTAAGAAGATCCCACTCAACGCTGCCTGAAACTCCCCCAATACAACCAGTTAAAACATTTAGTTTGGTGCTTCTGTTTTATTATTTCCTAACAATCTTTCTAATCGAATCGTGTGGACCAGCATTGATTAAAAACAATGTCATACACATCAAGACTTCCTGCGTCCTGGAATGATACAGTTCCTGCTCGGAAAGTGGACATTGACTTGAGTTCCCCTGGATTGGCGGTGGGTGAACTGGAAAGACTTTTATTTACTGGCAAAGCCATCAGCAGCCATGCAGATGAAGTATGGCCAAAACTTTACATTGGAGACCAGTAAGTACCTTCATTCAAATTGTGTAATTGTAAAGGGCACATAATTAATCTTACGATATGACCCTGATCAGTTCAAATGTGAAAATAGAAATGCTCATAAACCCTAATCATATCTGGTGTCAGACTAAATAACTCTAGATCAACCGGGTGCGTTCCAAGTAACCGATTCGCTGAACAAACTCAAGTCATCCACAGAGGATGCCTCACATATTTGACCTTCCTTTACATAAATCATTGTGAAATAGCTCCCAACTCTTAAGTGAGTGAGATTCGATTTTGTCAAATGACTTGATACTACTCATTTAACTTTGTTTCACCAGCATCATATTAGATAAATATGAGCCTTCCATTGTTTTGTTTGTTTGGAACAGGCATAGTGCAGAAAACCTGGCTGATCTTTCTATGCACCGCATCACCCACGTCCTGAATGCTGCCCAGTGTCGTCGACACACAGGGGCTGATTTATACAAGGGTACGAGTATTACATATATGGGTATTGAGGCTCGCGACTCTTGCGACTTTGACATGAGCGCTAACTTCCAGAGCGCAGCAAACTTCATTAACGGAGCTCTCGGTAGAGGAGGTGAATATGCGAAAGTTGACATTTATGTATTGGCATCTTCTGTGAAATGTTTGTGTAAACAACGTAATGGAACCCACCCTCTTGTTTGTTGTAGGGAGAGTCCTTGTGCACTGCCACGTAGGAGTCAGCCGCTCTGCCACACTGGTCTTGGCCTATCTCATGTTGAAACAGAAGCTGACCCTGGTGGAGGCCATATGTGCTGTTAAAGACAACAGGGGGGTGGTCCCAAACCGAGGCTTCCTGAGGCAACTTATACGACTAGATGGTCAACTCTTTGGCCCTCATCAATGTAAACATGTTTAGTCCAGCTGTGTTTTCTTCATATACTGTGGGACACTCAGGGTATGGGCGAGATACCCTGAGTGACCATTCGATAATCTGCCATGTCTGTAAAACAGACAGACTGATTATGTTTTGTTAGCGTATCTTAAGAAAGAGTAAACTGCAATGAATATGAAGAAATGGACATAATGGAGTTAGTTTGCATAAGTTTGACTTATGCAGACTTATACATAATTAAATGTTGCAGCTACACAGACTGCTGACTGTGTGTCTATATGTTGTGTGATCTCACAGTGGTGTGGTGCAGATTGGGCCCATTCCTCCCCATAATAACCCCTTACAACTCATTACAATGTTTGAGCTGTGAAGAAATATACGTCTCCTAAGGTTTGATCTTCATAGAATGGAGAGAATGGGGTTTTCAGGAATCATTTAATAATTTTGAGTTAATTTAAATACTGCAAAATTGTTGATATTGCCCTAAAGAGGACAGTAAACATCACTCTACACAGGGCATCTGAGAAAGGCAAAGTGAGAGTGAGAGAGAACAATATGTGTTGGAGAATACAGTATTCAAACAGACCACATAGATTCAAAGAGACTTCGTCCTGGAGCAATACAAGATGGCAACAAGGCAGCAAACATTACACAAGCAAATATGGAGTCATCTGTATATAGAACAGAGCGAACAAACATTTCAAAGTTCAATTTCTCTGATCAATCCTCAAAAAGAAACATCTCTCTCTGTTGTTTGGGCTCCTAAACCGGGAAGGTGAGTGATCTTCCAATCACCATTCAAAGACTTAAATGTGTATTCAATTCAATAATGAAAAGGGTTGTTTAGAACTTTTATTATCTAGGTCGTGTGTGCACTTCCTTCTAATCCTTGTCTGCCTAACCCTTACAAAATGCAATTATTTGGCATCATAAATGTGATCTCAAAATGTGACTTTCGATTCTGAACACATTTAATTATAACCTTTTAGCTTTTGAA
>JAOPJO010000008.1:20670911-20686708 GCA_027123675.1 Molva macrophthalma | reverse complement strand
TGTGTGTGTGTGTGTGTGTGTGTGTGTGTGTGTGTGTGTGTGTGTGTGTGTGTGTGTGTGTGTGTGTATTGATCTGTTTTTATCAATAAATTTGTTTATTTAGCACCCGGTAATATATCGATGGTTTGAACCAAGTGCTGTTCATATACATTGTAACATTGTTTCAGTCACAAACACGCACGCACGCGCACATTTTATAAAGTCTAAAGATCTACGCATACCATGAATGAAAGATGGAAGTGTATAATAAGAACCGATGAAAAGTAAGCATATAAAAGGTAGATCGCTCGATTGCTTTTTCCTGGATGAAACCTTTCAAAGCATAATGATCGTTTATCGATTGGATAGTTCTATGTGGCTTCAAACATGGCCGAAACAACAACGGATGTAGTCACGGAGGGAGACCAGGACGAACCAAATTTTCACAAAGAAAGAATAAAATATTCCCCGGAGGAAGAAGCAAAACTAGAAAGGCAACATTTCTGGAGAGTAATCGATGCGTTCAGATATTACAGGTAGGGATACTCTTGGACAATAAAGCGCATCAAGCACAACACAAGCTAGCTGCCTCAAACCTCTCATAATAGATGTTAGCTAGCCGCAGGCCACTAAGAGGTCCTTCAGCATGACGACCCTCCTCGTCGTTTCTGTCTAAAAGCAGCTGAAGCCTTCAATCACTTCAGAACACGGAAACATGTAACGCTTCAAAGACTTCTTGACAGAAAGTGGCTGGAACCAAAAGTATGCATATACAAAGAGGGTTACCCAAGCTGCCCGTAGAGGTAGAATATTGTGAGTTTATCGCAATTAAATACGATCAGATAACACTTATATTTTCATGAATAACGTTAGGGCACTCTGGACGGGAATTGCGACTAAGGTCGCATCGTCCTCTTAGTCGCTTGTGGGTAGATGTTAGCTAACCACAGCTACACTCGAAAACAGCTTTTCTATAGAAATGACTAGTGATCACAAAGCCAATTCGCATTCAACTATTGGCCATATTCCCATGCAAAACGTGTACGCATATACTTGGTCAAAGACGTTCCCTGATGTTAGCTTTATCCTATTGATCTAGTCGTTGTCCAGCTAGCGTATATCAACTGATATTCTCCCTTGTAGGAGAAAAGAAAAAGGAATACCTATAGTATACTTTGCTAGCCTACATGAGAAGACAATTTATCATGTAAGTTACGCTGTTCACACTGCTATTTTTGTTTGTTTTGTGATAGCGTCCATGTCCATGAGCAAGTGAAACGTGCTCAACGTCAGTATCGGAGCTTAACCCAGCGCCATCAGTTGCTACTGCCAATGGTCCTTCCCAACCTGACACACATAAGCCAGTGTGTAGACCACAACCAGGAGGTGCTCCATGCAATAGTCCACAACTGTATCCACATGTTTGAAAACATGGAGTACGGTGAGGAGGTAGGGTGAAATGTCAAGACTGGAAGAGTGATCAGCAAACAATTTCACAGTTTTCGTAGTCTAGGTTGGGCTCTCCCACTTGATCTATTTATAGCATATGAATGCACAGGACATCTCCAATTCAAATTAAAAGTTACTTCTTTAAACATTGTTCAGCTAATGGCATTTTGATGGAAAGTCTCCTGTAGAGATCTGATCTCTTTTTTTACGATCAATGGATGTAAACGTTTTGGATATTCTATCTCCCTCTCTTTATTCCCCAGGATGACTTGAAGAAACTGCGTCCGGCCTCTATTTTTGACATGGACAAGCTTAAGTCCACCATCAAGCAGTTTGTTAGGGACTGGAGTGAAGTGGGCCAGGCAGAGAGGGACACCTGCTACCTGCCAATCATCAAAGAGATCCAGAGGCTTTTCCCCTGTGACCAATAGTGAGAGAAACGCACACACCCTTTAACAATTATTCTTCATATATATTCACCATGCAAAGTCAAACCAATGTTTTACGCAACGTGACAGTGTTATTAATGCTTCAATATCTCAAACGATAAGCTATTTCACATGAATTTGACTGTAAACAAAGTTGAAAGTCAAGGGTTAATTGTTGTCAGACCAATGCCATCCATATTCAACCTGTAAGTGGCTAGACAAGGTCATTTCTCTAAATGAAGGATGAAATATACTGTCCCAATACTTGCCATGTGGGATGATATTAACCCAATCCTTTTTCCTTTGTGTTCTTTGTTGTGTCAGTGATGTGTCCAAGCTGAGTGTGCTGGTTCCCGGTGCAGGGCTCGGGCGTCTAGCCTGGGAGATTGCCCGGCTGGGCTACATGTGCCAGGGAAATGAATGGAGCTTCTTTATGTTGTTCTCTTCAAACTTTGTGCTTAATAGGTACGCGTTTACACTCAGGTTATACTCTATAATATATATATATATATATGTGTGTACACATACATATATATATATATATATATATATATATGTGTACACATACATATATATATATTTGTACACATATATATATATGTGTACACATATATATATATATATATTATTATAGAGTATATGTATGTATATATATATATGTATGTATGTATGTGTGTATATATATATATATACTATAAAGTTACAATAGACCATTTTTGGCGTTTTTCCATTAGCACTTTTGGCCGTGCGTAGTCATACCGTGCAGTGCTGATTTGCGTTACCGCTACCAGTTAAACCGCGCCGAGATGGACCATCTCCTAGGTCTGGGCAAAGCGAGCAGCGTCCGCCTCCAAGCGTGCTGCGGTGATGCAGCCCTGGTTGCTGTTCGGAGCTATAAAACCTATAAAAATACAATTATCTCGTTCTTGTTCTCTGCGTTCTTGTGTATGTGACTCGCCATGCAGGAAGAGTATGGCTAGAGTTCTCAACAGCTTGATCCAGCTTGGTCCAACGTGTAAACAAGACTAATCTGAAATGAATCTGCTCTCAATGAGCTGTTGAGATTAGGAAGCCAAAAAGGGGCAATATTGACCATCAAACTGAATTCATCACCGCGGATATCATTGTGTGTGTCGCTGTCGCTCTGAAGCGACACAAATATATTGAAATGTCTATTAAAAGAATCAATCAGGTTTTACGGCGGGCTAATATATAAAACTAAATAGGCAATAAAAGCGTGTGTGTTGGTGTGTCATCGACTCAAGACAAGCACGCCGTCCTTTAAACACACAGCGTCAAGCGGGTAGCCCGGTTGTAATTTAAATGCAAATCCTAGCAGCGCTGGCCGGCCACGCCGCGTCAAACTGTCGAGCTGTGTTGAGCTGGGCCACTGTAGTTTGGTGGAAAAACGCCATTGGTTGTCATCAGCTAGAGTTCACGATTATTTTTCATGCAAAAGGTATGTTTGTTACCTTGCAACACAGTACCTGTTTTATTAGAAAAAGTGTACTTTTTTTTTTTAAATCTTGTCAAAACATTGTCAAATGTTACCTTGCATAACTTACTATGGAGCACATTTTTTCTCTTTTAATAATTGTATTCATTCTCAATAGTGGCCATGTTCTGGTTATGTAGCCAGTGGCCTTACTGCTAACAACTCTTACTCCTACAGTTTCTCAAAGCACAATGGCAATGCTTGTCATGTAGATGCAATTTTCTCTGAGAATGGCTACAATAATTTTTTTCTTTACACTTTAGCTCCATAGAGAACCATGTCTTTTTTCTATGTCCTAATGGAATATCTGTTCGTCATATCGTTTGCTTAGAAGAACTTTGCTTGTGATCTTCTTACTGCCACTGCCATCAACCCCCGCCTTCTTAACTATGGGACGCTCACTTCAGGTGCGAGAAGGTGAACTCTCTGACACTTTACCCCTGGATCCACCAGTTTAGCAACAACAAGAAGTCATCTGACCAGACACGGTCTGTCAGCTTCCCTGATATCGACCCCCAGAGCTTACCGACTACCTCAGACTTCTCCATGGTAGCAGGGGATTTCTTGGAGGTGTACACAGAACCTGGTGAGGAATTAAAGGCGACGTGGTCGAGTCCCACACGCATCTTATGTAACGTGCAACTCTGCATACAGTACTGTACAATAACAATCCAGTGTATCAAGACGGTGTGTTTACGTTTGTATCGCATATTATTATTTGTATTACGTTTGAGTTTTAGCTTCTGTCTCTCTCTTTGCCACTCAGACTCCTGGGATTGTGTGGCCACCTGCTTTTTTATAGACACAGCTCACAATGTCTTGGACTATGTGGAGACCATCTGGAAGATTCTCAAGCCTGGAGGGGTCTGGATCAATTTGGGTGAGTCCCCCCATGAGAAGCTTCAGTGGTGTAACCTCAGCAGGTCCTATTTTTTCTACACAGAGTATTATTGCTGGTAAACCACACACCATTTCTAAAGTGAGCCATATTCTTCATGTCTGTCCGATGTATTGTGTAAATCATACATGCTTATGTTCTGTTTTTTAACAGGCCCACTTCTTTACCACTTTGAGAACATGGCCAACGAGCTGTCCATTGAAGTGAGCTATGAAGACATCAGGTCAGCCATCATTAAATATGGCTTCCATGTAGAGGTAATTACAGCTTCATTGACTTGGACTCTTTGTTCTCTCTTTGAATTCTAATGACCCTGTTTTATAAAGAACCATTTTCAACAATTTATCATCAATTTTGTTTTATTGTCCATTTTTTTTTAAATACATAATTCTAGTCTTATAATTTTTCTAAGTTCAGCATCGCAAAGTTTTAAATCCTTAAAGTGTTTTATATGTATTGTTTTACCTCCTGTCAGGTGGAGAGGGAGTCTGTCCAGACCTCGTACACGGAGAACGACCGCTCCATGTTGAAATACGTCTACGACTGCGTCTTCTTCGTGGCGCGCAAGCCAGCCAACGTGTACACCAACGGCGACCGCGAGGAAGACGACCATGTGTGCATCGCCCCGCCTTGTGCCAAGTCCCCGCGGCGCGAGGGGGATGACGGCCTGACGTGACACGGCCACACACACACACACACACACAACGGCCGCGAGGGCCAGAGCTGGCAACTTGAAGCAGCATTGGAGTCAAATAAATGCATTTGAGGAACGCTAAAGCAAAAAGATCAAAGGAATATGGATAGCATCATGTGATTTTCATTGTTTTTGTTTTTTTATCCCCACAGTACCTCAAAAGAGAGAGAAATTGCCACATTAACCTGCCAAAACCCTTTTTTGTTCAGGAGCGGACCACATGTTTGCCTTTAGTTTGACATGACATTCATCGTATGTCCTGCTCCCCTACTTCAGCGCAGATATCATTGAGTTGTGTCTTTCAGTGGAATGTGAGGAGACTTAATACAACTGATGTTTGATCTTTGGACTGAGCAGTTGCATTACCTTGCCAGCCTTGTTTTAAAAGTGTCACAAACTTGCCAGTGGAAATCTCCTGGCTCTATTGGCTTGCAGTCAATTTTAAATCCGATGTCGAATTATTTTTGTGTGCATTTGTCTTTTGTCTGGAGAAAATGTATTTGGACTGATTGTGACTTGTGCATCTAATTTACATATTAAGGTATTTATTTTTTCACTGAATCCAGAGAAATGTGACCATAACCCTGTAAATGGGATAACAAGTTGTTTTAAACTTATTTTGTATGATTGGACTCCATTATCAATACTTGTTGTATTTTCTACTCTGACTTTGCAATAAACATTTAAAAATGTATGTGAACTGCATAAAAATTATCTTTTTAGTTATTTGACATTACGTTGAGGAGAACCCGTTTAGATGGGTTGACAAGTGATTATGGTTTCATTAGCCAATGAAATGCAAAGCAAGTTACCAACTTAGGAAAATAGAGGCCCACATGGAGCTGCCATGTGGGCGGTGCTATCAAATCTAGTTCTCCCATTGGTCATTGAGATTGCACTTGTTTCCTTATTGGTAACATGCGACATTGGTGGCGGCAAGAAAACAGCAGCGGCGAGTATCACACTACTTTATTGGGTTAGCCTTGATTTGTGCTTCAGCGAACACAGCCTTCATGACTAAAAGGCATGCAGAAGACGCATTGTTTGGCGGAATTCCTTCTAAAATATGTTATGGCTCACTCTGTAGTTTAGACATGCAGCTCAAAGGCAGTGCTACATCTGGGGCAGTGAATCCGCCATCGCTGCAAGCTCTTTTGGGAAGTCGCTGCAGAAAGAGACCATATTCTTTTGAAGAGGCAGAAGTACAGGACTCGGATCTTAATCGCAAACCTGCAAATGATGATCTAGGCAATCACGCATTCAATTGTGTAATGGCCGACAGTTCTAGGAGCTACCAAGATCGTCAGACGTCTCCCACGCAGAAAAGCGCCAAGAAACGTCCTCGCGATGATGATGTGTCGCAGAAGACATTTCCAAAAGTTGCTAAAGTAAGTTCACACATGTAACTTGGGGTTCTTTGTGTAGAACAATGGCGTAAAACCAGTGGGCACCAAGGCCAGTGCTACAGCAGAAATAATTCACTAGGTGTCACTAGTGAGTCGGAGTTGTTGTAATAGTAATTGAGTGCATTATCTGTGATACTTTGAGCATGTGTCAAAATCGCTTTTTTTATTCCCTTCAATTAGGCAAATGACGATAAGAACAACGACAGCGATGACGTCAGTTATAATTCTTTCCACTTCTGGAGAATCCCCTTGCCTGCATTAGATCTATCACTCCTTGAGGGTGCAGACTCCAAATCAGAGTCCAGAAAAAATGTGACTGCGAAAGACCCCGCCCTTGAAGGCATGGAAACATGAATATAGTCAATACAGAACCGTCTATACAAAAATGTGATGAAAACTGACTTATTTCACTTCTGTATTTGCTCAAAAGTCCTTGACAAACATTCCATGTGTTAATGTTGCTTCTGAGTAGTCTGTGTATTGTTGTATTGATTTTGGAAATATTCCAGAACATTCTTTTTGTTCTTCATGTACCTCTCTTTCAGTCTAGACACAAGTTGAACATAATGTAATTAGGTCTATCTATAGTTTTTTTTTTTTTTTTTTACAGTATTAACATACCAGACGAAAGTTACAAACAACCGATACAGGCAGATGTACAGATTGATATGCATAAACATAATGCACAAACATGCATTGGCTAGAATTGAAATACATAAAAATGCTTGCACGCAAAACCAATCAGCCATGTGATAACTAATTTCATATTGCTCTTGCAATGTGAATACAGTTTGACAGTATTTTGAACATGTATGTCAGATCTTAAAACATCTTCTGGCCCACCCTTACAATGTTAGTGAATAATGCAACCACTCTTTTTAATTGCACAGATATGATAGATTTTCATTGTTTATTTACAGATCGTGTTACATTCCTTATGTTGTGTTGCCGTTCATGGTACTGCTCTTTGTAGAACACTGTCAGGCCAATTGTATAAAGTTTTTACAATAAACGTTTTTATCCACTATGTTTACTTGTCTTATTTTATAACCAGTTTGGTCTCATTCAGATTTAAAGGGGTGATATTATGCCACAAGGTGTGAGTGTGGTTAGCCATTACAAGCCTTTTGAAAATCTGCCTTTTCCTGTGTTTTAGTGACCTCACAAGTGGGAGTGTCCACCTAGATGTATGAGAGATAAGCAACATTTGCTAAAGAAAAGGCAGATTTTTAAACGGCTTGTAATGGCTAATCACACTCACACCTGGTGGCATATCACCCCTTTAACATCTCTTTAACAAGAGGGACCTGGCCAAGAAAGCAGTAGCACACATAAAACATGGAGTAAAGCAACATACAACACCTATAAGAAAACATTATTTTACTTATTGAATCAGGCAGAGAAGATGCAAGACAGTTATATTGATATATTATATCAGTTTTAATAAGAGTGAAAAGCTGGTGTATGTATAATTATTCAGCAGGGGAACCATAATGAATAAAGATGTGCAGTATTATGTGTTATGGTAACACTATCAGAAAATATAATGACAGGTAATCCTTACAGGAAGTTGTGGCTTTGGGCTAATAAATGAATTACAAAGTGGAGTAATGTCAACACAAATGGCAACAAAAACATTAATTAAAACTTAAAAGAACTAACTTTTATAAGTAAAAAAGTTAATTATAGTATAGTATATAATATATCTACTTTGTTATATTCATATTATACTATGGAGTATGTTATATGATTATGAATCTCACATCCCACCACATTCTACTTTCCACAAAAATATGATTATATGCTATAATATAGCCAAGAACGTACTACTTGTATCTACTTTAGGCCTTAACCCTCTGTTTATTAAAATAACAACACTCTTTTGTTCTGTCTATTAGGGCATGGGAAGGCAATTCAATGTTTATACTTGTAGCAATTCTAAGTTAATATTTACCCACTAAATGGTAGGTCAAACAGATGCTGTTCTCATTCCTCAATGGAAATAGTAATTTGTGTTTTAAGGTGGGTCATTAACTTGTCAAGGCTGTTTGAAAGAATTTTCTTGACCTTTAGAATAGGGTCTTATAGCCATGCTTAATGATAAGATATTAGGCCTACCTTTTTGGTTATTTATTAAACTCCAGGCCTGTTGTTGATAGCAATTTTGATCATAAATCATGTAATTCTAAACTGTTAAATGGTTAAATTCCTTTGTAAATTCAGCTTACAGTCTAGGGCTAGGGCAAATAGTTAAAAGTAGATGCACCAAAAAAACTTTAAAGGAGGAAGTATCTTAAAATCTGACTAGATTATTTTGAACGTGATTATATTAGTCGTCTTAAAAGACGAAATGTAGGCCTGTAACGCATGCCTTTCAGCAATGCCTGGTGCAATGCTCATGCTAGTGTGTTGTACTTTGCGACGTATCCTCTGTGTTTGGTGTTGACACAGACATGCACAAGTGAAAACTGAGCTCACACAGGCACATTAAGCCATGTATATCTCAGGAAGTGCTGGATACGTCGATTTTTCCTGTTAACAATGTTGCAACCAGTGAGGCAATTGTTTCGGGTCTTTTTTAATCTAGGGGAATTCCAGGAGCTGATTCATGGAGTGGGCAGAACGAAAGAAAAATCGATGGGAGGTTTACTATCTTCCCTCCGCTGTACCATTTCCGATGTAGCAAGAATCAGAGAGCGCAAGTCAGAGACTGATGCTTGGATATTTTTATATTGCTGGTGGCTGAACGGGGAAATTTTAACATTATTATGTACAACGACGCAATGGGCTTCACTGGAAAGGTCACCTCAACTATACTGTACAAGCTTGGATTTAGATTTGGCGGCGAGGTAATTTCCAAAGTTTTAAACAAGTTCACTTTTCCTTTATTTTAGACACGGAGATCGTGGATCGAAGAAACCTTCTCCAAGAGAGAGTGTGTACATTTTATTCCTTCCACGCGCGAGCTTCATCGGTAAACTGACTCTTTTACTTTAAAACATAACCAGCATCAAAGGAAATATAAAAAGCTAGGTTTAAAAATATTGTTTCCTGTGTATTACAGCTGTGTTCCAGTATGCCATATATGTCAAAACCTGATCAGGTATGATATTTTATGATCATAGTTTTTACATGAGTTTATGTTTGTTATATTTCCCTCTAAACAGCTTTTTAATTAATATATGTACGGTATATTAGTAAACATAAAATATTGTCTAATTGTAAAATGTTGGTCTTGTAAGGTCAACGTTACACTGTTTGGTGAGTCCTTTATCAACAGATCCTTGGACTATAGTCCCAGATTCTTCCCCTGCACTACTTACCTCCTTCAGATGCTGTTGTGGGCGCCTGATAGGGGAGCATTGTTGGCAGGATTACTGCCCCCGAATGTCTATGTTTCCTGGACCTGGGCCGGAGGTGGCGGATCACTGGTCTACAGAGCGCCACACCATAGCCAGCCCCACCGATGCCTATGGCACCATAGACTTCCAGGATAGTGCCGCGCGTGTCTGTCATGCAAAGGTGTGTTATGAAATAAGTCGAGACCGCTCAAAGTAGTGATAATATTGAACTATCACTCAGTACGCGCGGTAAAAACAGGGAAATGGTTACTATAGATAATAACTAAGGGGTCTCAGTGTCTTAGTGTCTTGCGAAATCATGTCTTATGGACATTTCCATTACATTTATCACATTTTAGGGCTTCAACTCTGATGACTGATTATTTGCAGTTGATTACTTTATCAGATCACTTTATTACTTTATCACTTCATCAATGGATTCTCCATCATTTAATCATCGAATTAGGAAAAATAGCACATGAGAGGGAGTGCTGTTATACTGAATATCAGAACAGCTGTTAATCGGCCTGGGGCCGAGGTTTATTCATGACCTCTGAGGTTTATACGCGACCACGAGTGTGTTATAGCTTATACACAACAGTTCTACAATTAGCTAACAGTAATAAGCAGAAACTGATTATGATTTGTTTGTTTATTTAATCCTTTCTTTGGCTCCGCAAACACAAATAGTTCCGCACCTGGACTAGGCATGGACTGTTTTACATTTTCCTGCACACTAGCTTGCTACTTTGTGTAGGTCTACACATGACTGCAGGCCAGCTACTTTGTAACATGTACATTTATCTGTACGTTTCCATTTATTGTGCAACAAGTGAAATAAGAGTCTGTTGACAGTCACTTTGGAGGCATGGGTGATTCCGACTAGTTTGCAGCTTACGATCGTTAATGTAATTCAAAGTTATTAAAAACACCTGTAAAGCAGTGTGCTACATTTTTGTAAGTCCCAGTGCTGTTGTACTCTGTATCAGCATTCATGGAATGCCTCTGCTTCAACTTGGTCATAACTGTTACAATTACCAACTAACTATGATGTAAAATATAGAATTATTATATAATGTGTAAGAACGCTCATCCCATGGTACCAATCAGTCACCCGGAGTCCTAGTTTGCTCGGAGAGGGAAAATAATGAACCACAAAGCTCATCACATGCGCACTGTACAAAAACAATCAGCGGCTTAAAACGTACTGATGATTTCCTCACAGTATGTCCGTGTGGCCGTGGACTCGAAGGCGGAGGCCGTTCTCCAATTGATGCTAAGCGAGTGGCAGATGGACAGACCCAAATTGCTGATCTCCGTCCAAGGGGGCTCTGAGAACCTCATCTTATCCACAAAGGTCAGCCAGGCCTTCAGCAAGGGGCTGCTCACTGCAGCCCTCAGCACCGGGGCCTGGATACTCACTGACGGCATCAACACCGGTAGGAGTGGGGAACGGACGAATTTGTAATCGATATTTGTGTTGTTTTTTGCGCAGATGGTTTTCATGTTTTTGAAAGCATGCATTGTCTTGACTTATTGTTGTCAACTTACATCAGTTGGAACTAATGCCTTCAGTAGGAACTGGTGCGCATATGGAGTTGCGGCTATATCATAATCATTGTAATAATAATAAAGTCCTTATTCAACCGCATTGTCCAGGCGTCTCCAGGTATGTGGGCGAGGCAGTGAAGAAGTTTGGGAGCCACAACCTCAGGAAGAGGAACACGGTGGGGGTCACCCCGTGGGGAATGATCAACAACAACAATAATGACCTCATCGGCAGGGATGTGAGTTTGAAACCAATAGCTCCAACTGGTTAGACTATAGCGTGCAGCACACTTCATTCGGGAAAGAAGTTCGGCATACCTCGCCAATCTTCTTCTTTGGCACTTGTTGCACCTCCAACATTTTGAAACATGCCGAAATCTCCACATATGATGGCAATGCCAACGTTGTGTATGATTAGTCAGAAAATCATGGCGGCCATGATTTATTTTGACCTGTTTCCCTGTCTCCATAGAGACCCCACTTGTCTTAACTAACGGCAAGTTCAGTGGCCCAAACGCATTGAGTCTAAAGCAAATACGTCTACAAAGGACTTTTATTTTATCTCGGCCAGTCGACATTACATAGCACTTTGTAGTATACAAAATGCTTCAGTGTAGCTCTTTCTAGCACTTTCTATCATCATTCGTTCTTCCTTCTCATGCGGTCTCTCTTGTCCGGTTGTTAGGTTTACAGGCCCTACCAGTCTCTGGGAAACCCTCTGAGCAAGAGGGACTGTCTGAATAACTTTCACTCCCACTTCCTGTTGGTGGACGATGGCACTATGGGCAAATATGGGTGCCAGCAGGGCTTTAGAAGACGACTGGAGAAGCACATTCAACAGCAGAGGATACACCCTCGTGAGTCGCCTTCTATGTGCTTCTTGTCTTTGTGTGTTCAACACACATAAATACATTTGTTTGTTTTCATGTTTCTATATTTGTATTGGCTCACTCATTGGCTACTTAAATCTTTTTTTCTGTTATTTTTTATCCTGAGGAGAGCTTGCAACAGAAACAATTTCCCTCAGGATCATTAAAGTAATGATCCTGAGGGTTGTGTGTGTGTGTGTGTGTGTGTGTGTGTGTGTGTGTGTGTGTGTTCACACAGTCTTGAAAACGAATTTGTTAACCAGTGAGCAGATTAACCAGTGTATCTCTATACCCCCCCACCATCTCATAGGCCTGAACCAGGGAGTGCCTGTGGTGTGTGTGGTTGTAGAAGGAGGTCCAGCCATGGTCTCCACGGTGTTGGACTACGTCAGCAGCAATCCTCCCGTGCCTGTATTTGTTTTCGAGGGGTCGGGCAAAGCCGCTGACCTGCTTGCCTTCCTGCACAAACAGACTGCCATGGACAGGTAGTCGTACGTGATACTTGGTTCTGACTTGGTTTGAAGAACTTGTCTGGCCTCCGTTAAAGATGAGACATGCAAAAGACAACTCTATATCTATGTCACTGTATGTTCATAGACAGCTGGATGCTGACCTTCAGGAAGACTTCCTTGATAAGATTGGAAACGAGTTTGCAGTAGACAGGGAAGAAGCCTCAGACATTTTTTGTCTGCTCCTGAATTGCATGGATTATAGGCTGTCGGTAAGTAGAGGAATGTGTGTTTTGCGAATGGAATATTTGCTATTTCCTGAATTGATAACCTTTTGGTTTATCCAACTTGGATTGACTGAATGTACAGATCACCATCTTCGACTCAGAATCCGAAGACCAACAGGCGACAGATTCAGCCATTTTGACTTCTATACTCAAGGGTATTTCTATTGGACATCTTCGTTTTGATATTAATACAAAAAGCTGCTGTGTTTAAAAGGTACAATATGTGACAAATTGAATGTACTAAATAATAAAATGACCATGATATGTCATAAGAAATGAAAGAACCAAGGAAGTCGAAATACTGGCTTCTCCGACGACAATGCTACAGCCAGTTTGTTCTCCTTTGAAATTTCCGTTCCGAAATTGGCCCATAAACACAGCGTGCAGAAGCCATGAAAGCAAGCGAACAAACTGGATCAACTTAGGTTGTACCAGATTCTACCCAAACTCTTTCGAAAAAGCTCCATGACCAGAGCCGTGCTAAAACACAGGTATTCTTGGAGTTGCATTTGAAAGATAGACACAGCTTAGGGTAGGAGGGGGGTGGTCGGGGACAACTCTCCCCAGAATTGTACATTTGGACTGCGGTACCCATTTTAAACGCCATGTTTCAATGTTACATATTGTACCTTTAAAGCTAGGGTAGGCAATTTGAGGAAACCAGCCAGAGTAAACTAGATTATGAAAGTACCACCCCTCCTTTCAGGCCCCCCTCCAAAAGGAGGTCATGAGCGCACATGGCTGTGTCAATGAGCGCACAGATAGGTAGGCCATCCAATCATTTAATTTGGGTGAATGAAATGATTGGACGGGTTTATACAGGCTTGCAAAAGCCACAGATACCAGATTTCTTTTGTCAGAGCATTTGCTTTATTGATTGCTGTCGGGATGCAAAGAGAATTTCAACAAATATGATAAAAAATGCTTTTAAAATAAATCGCCTACCCCAGCTTTAAGTGACCCCCCTATAGCGAATACAGTCAGGTAAAAATCCCCATTTCGGCTGTGCTTTCTCTTCCCTCTTTCTGATCAACAGGCACCAATGCCAGTCCTGCAGAGCAGCTAAGCATGGCGCTAGCATGGGACAGACCGGACATTGCTAAGGAAAAAATTCTGGTGTACGGGCAGCACTGGCAGGTGAGCGTGATCGGATTCTCCCCTCCAGACTATAATAGCATTGTGCTTCTAAAGTATTGTATCCATATGATTCGTAATATTGTGTTGCTCCAGTCAACTCTTAACCTAACCCTCTGCGATATCCAGAGAGATTCCCTGGAACAGGCCATGCTGGACGCCCTGGTGATGGACCGCGTGGCTTTTGTCCAGCTGCTCATTGACAACGGCATGACCATGAGCCGCTTCCTCACCGTGGCGCGCCTGGAAGAGCTCTTCAACACGGTTAGTAAGCCACGGAAATTGCTTGTTAGCTTCTTTTTTTTTTTAGCTTCCCAGCTCTATCTCTGTCTTCCTTGGGCCCGCCACAGCTTCATTCTACTGTAAATAGCTAGAGTCTAGCCGCACGCCACTCAGAGGATGTTGCGACCTCTTAGTCGCAATTCCCTCCATGGAGATATTTGTGAAACCACAGGCACGTCCACACATTAAGAGGATGACCTAGAGCTGTCCTGGAGGGGCATTTCGGTGAGTTTATTGCCATTCAAACAATCAGATGAGACTTTATATTCATGAATAGGGCACTCCATGGAGGGAATTGCGACTAAGAGGTCGCAATACACAAACTCTTAAGTCGCTTTCAGCTAGCTAGCGTCCTTAGCCCTCAGATAATCAGATATCAGATAATGGGAACCAAACGGGAAAATGGTTGAAACGTTGTTCGGCTGTTCAGTTGTTCACCATGATTACTTCCCCTGCCCAGTATTTCAGTGTGTCTTGCTGGACAGTCTCTTTGTCTCAACTTGGCTCTCCCTCATCGCCATGTAAACAGAGGAAATGCCAATTGTTCATATCCAGGGCCCCAGAGGCAAGGCGCTTGACTCACATTTAGAAACTATGGGGCATTGACTTAATAACAACAATAATAATAATCAGTACACTGTAATGGACATTTCCATAAGGCATGATTTTCTCAAGACACTAAGACACTTTAAGCTCTCAGTTATTATCTATAGTTACCATTTCACCGTTTGCGCCGCGCTTATCAGCCTTGGGGTGGAACTGAGATAGCCTCGGCTGATTCATAGCTATACCATGAGCTGCATCCTGGGATGGCCGAAGGGAGTAGTGGCATCCTTATCTGCAGCTTGGCCCTCAAGGGGTGTCCCTGCTTTAACACCGGAGTGTGCCCACTGTCCGGGGCTCACTTCAGCCTTCGAGTGCTTGTCGTGCCGAGTGACAACTTTTCTTTTATACAATTTTTACCTTTTTTTACAATAGACTCTTTACGTTTATTCTGAGTTATGTCGTGAACAGTTCAAAGAATTTCCACCGGAAAGGTGGACATTTCCACAGGAAAGGAATTCTTGGGCAATTCATCTTTTGTTCTTTTCTATAGTAAATCTTTCTGTTGGTCCACTGGTATGAGACTTTCTTCTTGCTACCCTTAGCTTTTCCTATCTCCTCAGTAGTGACGCATGATTAATAAGTGATAACCTTTAGATAAGAAGTCCCTCTAAGAAGATAAACAGCACCCATTTATTCATATTAATTGGTTTTAATTTTCCTATCTAGTGTAAACATATAGTAAAGTACAAATGGATATGTTCTTTTTCAGCCACGGGTCCCGTCCGATTGTTTCCTCCATCACCTCGTCGAAGACGTTAAACAAGTGAGTGGTTGTCACCCTGACGATACGATCTTAACGACCTGTGAATTTTTCCAGGAAAGCAGCAGGAAGCATACACAAACCGGTGGCCACCATTTGCATGTGTGTGTGTGTGTGTGTGTGTGTGTGTGTGTGTGTGTGTGTGTGTGTGTGTGTGTGTGTGTGTGTGTGT
>JAOPJO010000008.1:20578844-20596118 GCA_027123675.1 Molva macrophthalma | reverse complement strand
GTCTGAATCTGTGAGATAAACACACCCCACTAATTTGAATATTACAGATGGAAACAGAAAGAGCTGGGAAATAAATGTGCCATTAGGAAATGAAAGTCCCCTGAAACAAATAAATGTGCAATTATTAAATGAAAGTCCCCCAAAGTAAATGAATGTGGAACTATGAAATAAAATAAACAATAGTCTTTTGAAAAACACAGGGGGTTCATCATTTGATGAAAGCCCCGGAGTTATGTACGGCTTACAAACTCAGTATGTCAATATCACATGCATTCCATATTATGCAGTATAATAACAGTAATGACAGTATAATAAATAGTAGAAATGTACACGGAATAAACGTTTTACATGATAATATATCATGTAATATAATATATAATATAAATACATAATGCACACAAATAATGAATACACAGCGTTCATTTTCCACACCAGTGAAAGGCATCATGCTCTAGGATACCTAGGTAGGCTTAAACTCTGGAAATGGGGGATTTAACCCAGTACCTTTCTCTTAGGAGTCAAACACGCCCATTCAGAGGGAAAATAAAAACTAAGTAGATCCCTAATTCTGCTCCAGTGGAGGATCCTAGTGTTGTCTTTTTGGCTTGGCCTTCTTGTGCTTAAGCTTCCTTGGTGTCCTGGTTTGCCTCACCTGCCACGAAGAAAACAAGAAATACAAATGAGAATAAAGTTCCCATTAAGACACAGTTAAAAGGAGACATTATCATCTTTGAAGCTATTTTGGAGAACCCAGGGGTCCTTCCCTAACGTAGTTGCTTATGCTATTAGACCCTAAAGAGCAAAATGACAGATTTGTGAGTTGTTGTTTTTTACTACAGCTTTGCTTTGGTTCCATTTTGAGTGTTGTTGTACCAAGCCATTTTGACCACTATTTGCCATAATTTCCGCTGTGCCAAAACATGATGACAAATATTTGGCACAATGTAGAATGTTGATAATCACAAGACTCTGGTTCCTTTTCCCTGAAAGCTGTAATATGCTTGACCTTGGCCCCCCTTATACTCACAGGAAATCAAAGTATACTATTTGACAAACACTGAATATAGAGCATCACATATGGGCAATGGAGGAATTGGCCATATGTTACAGAATGGTTTATATTTTATTTTGTTGATATTTGTGTTATTCTCAAGATCAATACTGTTCATAAAAAGATATAGGAGTAATCAGGGGAGAAGGCCCTATTGGATATTTTGGCGTTTAACAGCATAATTTTTTTAAACTACTTTAATGGTTTAATTTCTGCCACTGGATTGGACTGGACTGGAGTGATGAATTTATTGTCAATAAATATTGTCTCCTTATCTTCCGCGTCATAGCAACAGCTAAGTTGCCATTGTTATTTGTTAGTCACCTGGGTAAAGCAACTTCTAAGTAACATTTGTCACAGGAGAACCAGGAAACAAATATTAACATGACTGAAGAAGCAACATATATATGAGTAAACAAACTTTTAATTGAAAGTGAAAAACATAGAAATACAGAAGAAATATATAGTGTTCCATTATAAATAAATAAGTAAATAACTATAAATAAACCAATAATCCATAAATAAGTTTAATAAAATAAGTTAAATGATAACTCCCTTTGATTTCATTGTGATGCCACAAGAAACAATAATTTTCACCTTATGATAAGAGAAAACCATAGCGAAGTGTCAACGTGTGGGTGCAGAGAAGTTTAAGCTTGAAGGAAGAGAGAATATAGGACACAACAGGGTGAGAATAGTCAGGTTAAAGGGTTACATTTGTCCATGGAGTCCATCTACTCCAGTCTGAGAGCCCCAGGGAGTCTCTGGACCGAACTCTGAGCTTGCTAATCTTCCTCGGTATCAGATGAGATCTTGAGGATCTCGTCTGAAATGTGAGATTAAGCACAATTTAAAAACATTGAGAGATAAGGCTTGTGTGCAAATGTCTGTTTGTTACTGTGTGTGAGTGTTTTTTTTAAATTTGCTGTGTGTGTGACTTTACCTCGCCATTGTCTCTGGACACATATTCGATCTCATGCTCCAGTTTGAAGTAACTATGCGGTGTGGACCAGCTGGATGCTGGTTCTATGCTCACATTCAGTTGATGACCCACTTCCTGGTATTGAACTATCCGGGGACTCTCTGGTTTAACTGTAGAGAAATTAAGAGAAAGCAAAAGACAACAAGTCAGAAAAAACAATAAATACCAAAAACTCACCATATGTATCGTTCTTTAAATACTAAAATATACATTTTGTGGTGCAACGTTTGACCTTCATTACACATTTCTCATTATCATAAATCTACCATCTGCCTTTTGTTTTTATGTTTAGTCTGTACTGCCAACCTCTTCCCCTGGATCTTCTGAATGGAGTCTGACTTACTAATGTCCCTGAGATAGAATCTCTTGGTGGTCCTGTGGAAGATGTAGTCTTCCATGGCCTCAGCGGTGACTTCTATCATTGTGGTTTCCTCCATGTATGGTGTGAGGGAGTGAGACAGCTCAAACTCGAACCCATCTTCACCTTGCTGCCTGGATCTGGTGACCCACAAGCAGTTCCTGCTACCTTCAGCACTGGAGATGGGTCAAACACAGAGGATGATTACTTAATTTCATATACAAATATGTAGACTGTGTGATCTATACTTATGTCTGAGCTGTTTTGTCATTATGGGAATTTGGAAATATTTCAATATATAATCATTGTAATATTGCTTTTGAATATGGTTTGATTTGTTGAATGTACTGACCAGTCCTTGCCCAGACCGAGTCGTACATTGGCATAATAAGTACTGTTCCAGTGGCAGTTGAAGACACAGTTATACGATTTTGCTGAGCAGCTTAACATAGAATCTGCAAAATGACAGAAAATGAGAATTAAACATAGGCTATCATATAGACAGATGCACTTCTCGTTGTTTACACTGTTATTTCGATATCTGATGAAACACCCCGATTAGCAGTCACTCAAAAATGTACAGGGGAAGTTAGTGTCTTATCTGTGCCAGTTAATAAGAGATATGTTCCTTAAAATGTTGATCTGCTTCCACTGCACTGTTCTACCAGCAACGTTTTTTTAACTTGAAATACAAATTAACTAATTGACCTAATCGGTTATGAGTGTGGGCATTGGCTACCACTAGTGACAACTGTATTTTGTATGAGAAAACATTTAAAAACCTCAAGAGATTAGATTGTAAAAGACATGATTATAACTGTGAAGCTCCAGAATGACATGACAGTACAAAATAAAAATCTTACCAGGACTCTCCTCTGCAGCATGGACCAGAAAGGCAGACCACAACTTTGTTTTTCCACTCCAGCAGCTGTATTCCCCCAACTGTGGTGTGTCCTCGTAGTTCACTCTCAGACTTCTCCCATGCCCCTGGACCTCCTTGACCTCTCCATGTTGTACAAACATCCAGGTAACGTCCCCGGGTGTCGCTGAATCACAGGTCAGTGTAACCAAATGTTCTTCAGCCACGACCACTAGACACATGCATGCATGTGCATGCACACAAACACACACACACACACAATCAGACATGTCATATTCATGGGTAGATATATTCTTAAGAATAAATTATAGATCACAAACACACACATGTATGAGAAAGAATACCGGCATTGTCTGGAAAAGAGGTGAGTCCATGTGCTTCCTGCAGGAAGGTCAACAGGACAACAAATATCCACGGTAACAGAGGTGTCTGAAGCATAAGAGACATCACATTTTCACAAAAGATGAGAGAAAAACTATCATCAGTGTTTGACTATTTAAATGTAGAATGCACACGATTTAAATCACCTGTCTTTAAATGTAACCTCTATACGACAAATTGAAAAGGTGTGAAGACAAGTTAAGTAAGAAATAGAAACAATACCCTAATGTCATTATCATATACTACATAGCGTATGGTGTTTCCTTACCATTTTAACTCAGTCCAACCTAAGAGGTGCTCTTGCTTAAATTATTTGATGGTGGACGTTTGGACTTTTATATCATTGGCAAGTGGGAAACATTGTGAACAAGCAACGCTTGTGGGCAGAGAGAGGAACTGGGTGGGAAGCGGTACATGTGACCAAACTGCATAATTAGTTCTGTAGCGTCTAATCGAAACCAGAATATATATATTATTTGGAAATAACCTGCCAATAAAAAAGTGACAGAGTTTGGTAGTGTCTAATCAAAACCAGAATGTACACATAAACTTGAAAGAAAAGGTTGACAAACAAAGTGACAAAGTAAAGTCTTTAAATGTTTCATATTTCTTTCATCCTTATTATTCGCTATTAGGATTTACAATATTGCATCTATTCAAATTTCAGCCATTGATTACTTGAGAGGGGAGACAAAGTGCACTGAACCTTTTCCTAGTTTCTGGGGGCGATACTCTCATTTCCTCAATGCTGATATGCATCACAAATTATTTATTCACTGAGGTAAGGTTTTTCTTAATAAAAATGTTGTGAGACAGCTTTGGTGGGTAGTAAGGGTTGACCCCATGTTTTGAATACCGAGATGAGAAATTTTTGCATATTTAAAAGGATACATGAAGTATAGAAACCAATTTCCTTATTTCTGTTATAGAGGACATTCCCTGGCCAAATTTCCCCTCATCTAAAACTGACAACTGATATTTAATATTCTACATGAAAAACGTATTGACACATAATGGCTCCAACATCCCTGATGTGAAAATTGTAGAAATAAATATAATGTAAGATATTAAATAAAATAAAAATCATGGATGGTCATGGATGAATTGCAAAAATGAGTTTGATGAATAACTCAGCTGACCATAGTCACACCTAACAACAGGGAACAGGATAAGGTTTCCACACCTTTGACGGATTTGCATAATTTATATGGCACTGATAACCGGGTTTCGTTGGAAGGGGATTTCTGAGGAAATGTGGCAGACCTTTTCCTAATTCGTTACAAGTAATTGACAAATTCATAGTTCCATGATGTATTCAAATGTCAAAGATGTATAATTTTTGGCCTACAATGGATTGATGTGTCAAGAATAACAGATTAATATTTATGATAGCATTGAAAATCCTTCATGCAATGAAATTCTGGACACTGTTCATTCATTAGCCACTGCATGTGGATACCATGGCAATTACCCTCCTTGATTGTTTGTCCTAAATGTTGGACTCAAACACTGCAATGCCTGTGAACACCATCACATGTTCATACAAGCTTTTTTTGTTTACATCCCAAAGATTTCCAACCAACAAGTGATAGAACTTAAATCTTTATTACATGGTGATAAACACATTGGTGTTGGCATCACAGCGAGAAGGGAAAGAACAAGGGTCTGCACATTCAGTTCACCAATTCATTTACAGGGACAACGTAATAAGGCAAATCAGACATTGATATACGTTAAAGGTTGTCATAAAAAGGGTCTATTTCACTTATTTTTGCCCAATTGTTCTTGTTAAAAGCCAAGAGCAACTTGCCCCTGTTGCCAACAAGCAAAAGCTAAAACATTGTCAAATGGAGTCTTGAAAATGTAGATGATATTTTTCTCCTTAGTTGGCCTCGTTCTTTGATGCTTCATCGAAGTTCTCAACAAGATCTGAAATGGAAAGATAAACATATAGTAAATGTAAATTAAAAGGAGGGCTTAGGAATTCTGAAAATGAATTAGCAATAAATAAAAAGGGTGAGTGCAATCTGAATGCAATCCCATTAATAGGGCTTTACAATAACTCCATTAAATCAGTACATATTAGCCTGAGCATGAGCCTGAGAAAAAACTTGGCCAAACGTTTACATTTTAAAACCCTACATGCCGCAGCACGCCATCAGGACTACAGCTGGAAAATACTTTAACAATAAAAATGAATCACCATTACCTTTCTTTGGTCCACCAATAACCAAACTAAGCGTTTTCCTTAGAAATAATATTCAAATGAATAAAATAGCTGAAAAAGGATTTGTGGTTTTACATACCTGGAACATCATCATCCTCCTCCTCCTCCTCAACAGTAACCATGGGGGCCTTGTCTCCTGCTATAAGGGAAGACCCAGTTTGTGCATTTGAATTAATCAAACAATGATCCAAGCTCCACAATTTAAAGCTAGGGTAGGCAAATCGGAAAAACCAACCAGAGTAAACTAGATTTAGAGAGTATCCCGCCGAAAACAAAACAAAACACCCCTCCCAATCCCACCAAAGCCACTTCCCCAAAACGGATGAATAGCTCGCTAGCTTTAGATTAGATCAGCCTTGGGCAGAGTGCGTGCAGATAGCCTTGTAGGTAGGTAGATCAGGTAAATCAGGTCGATAGCTAAAACTATTTAATTCGGTCCGAATTAAATGATTGGATGCGCTTGTTACAGGCGACAGCGATAGAAGACCAATTTCTTCTGTCAGACCATTTGATTTATTAATTGCCGTTGGGATGTAGATCAAATATTGACAAATATGACAAAAAAAGCTTCCTAAATAAATTGCCTACCCTAGATTTAACACAATTAAACAATCTTTACCAGGCTTAGGCAGGGTCTCTGCTAATCTCCTCAAGCTGGTGAGACTGTCAGCGCCGAGCTGGTTCAGAATTCCTGGAAGCATCTCCGTGAGCTGCTTGTTCTCCGCATGCCCTGTGATGGTGAATGTGTTGGCAGCCAGAGAGGCCTGCACCTTGGGGTTGTTAAAGTGGATCACGGTGCCCTGGTTTGTGAACATGTTCACCTATAGTGGCACAAGAAAGGACAGAACCTAGTCAGGTCTACACAACACATACTGGGAACTCAATGACAACAAAATTCTGCTTTGTTTTCTGAACACATGTTGCATAGCATGACTGACATCAGTATATGGGACATATATGCTGCTGTACCTCTTCAATGCCAGAGATGTTGTTGACGCCAAGTTTCTTTAGGGAGAACTGAAGTTTTTTGTCGTCGGCTGAAGCCGTTCTGTGAACCACCTTCTTCTTTCTGCGGGCTGACCCCTGTAAAAAAATAAATAAAAAACTGCAACATTTAAAACACTTTTTTTGTAGAGGCCAACAAAAGCCTACACCTTTAATCGTTACACTTACCTTGCCGCCTATGCGGACTTGCGCCTGCAGTTTGGCGAGCTTCTCCTGGTTCATTATAAACTCCTTCATCTGACAAAACCACAAGATAGGTCAAAGTTAGGTATTCCATAATGTAACTTGGTCAAACACAGCAGCTGTAGTGATGTTAATTAAAATACATCAAAATATCCTCAGATGAAAATCCACTTCCCTCAAAAATGAATAAAATATAGAAAGTCAGCGTTAGTTCTATATTATTGCCTATATTAGGCAAGTAATGGGTTGCTGGTTGAAACGTCCGAATACTCTGATCCGAATAAATTTCACATTATGGATATAAAATACCACCACAACTGGTGTAACAGAAATTAAGTAAAGCTGAATTGTAGTTGAAAATATCATGTAAAAATTTAGGGCGCAGCTGCTCCAACCACTAAAATAGTAGCACACCTGTTTGAGGTCCCCCGTTTAGTTGAGCTGTCTGGAGAAAACATGCATATTGGGGGCAGGGCAGGCCATTAGGCTGGAATTATCATGCCCCCTCTTTTTACAGGACAACAAATGCAGTGTTTCACTAGAAACTCAATTCCACCGTTCGTCACTTTTTAGTTTGTATGGGGGAGGCGAGCGATTTAATCTGCTGGTAAATTTAGCTCTCACATCTATTCAACTGATCTTAGCAACTGAGCTAACTGGAAAGCTAGCGTTGGGCCTCGGCCCATTTGATCCCGTGTACAAGCACTTTAGTTTGTTTCCTACAACTTTGAAACATACAAGGCAATACAAACCCGTTAACTTTCCATCACACGCAGAAGGTATATACCCGATGAAACATGTAAAGTCACTATAACTCTGAACTAACCTGGGAGTATGTAAACACGCGGGTCCCACTGTCGGCGGAAGCTCGAAGAAAGGATGAACCAGAGGAAGTGACGCACAGAGGTTGACAGTTTGCACCAGAGCTGTGGCTTGCATATTACGCGTGCATGCGTAGCCCAATCCTCGTTCGGTGCGTTTCCCAGGCATGGTTTCGATGCCTTGCTATTTTCCATTTGCGCGTTTTACACCTATTATTTAACACTGTCTCAAATTTCAAATACATAGCGTCAGATTGGTTTGATTATTTTGTGACAGTGCAGCTCGTATTAGTACTCCATGTAACTTTTTCAACAAGCGTTTTCTAGATATTTTCTATCCGGGAGTGTACACTGTCGAATGTCTGCCTTTCCATTGAGAAACTATATTATTAATCTATATTTATAATAAACATACATACAACATAACATACAATAAATATACAATAGAGAAAATCCAAAAAATTGATACCTTTACTATCTGCGCAGGGATTGATTTAGTTTTTCTACTAACAATTTCAGATTAATTTACAAACACGTTAAGACCACCTGGGTGTAATTTTAAGAATTATATATTTCGATATTGATGAACGTTCACCTGCCGATTACCAAGGCATACAATTTATGAAGGCATTTTTTTAATACTCACCTTGGACAAAGATGACATTGCAGTTAAATGTTTGATTTTGGTCAATGTATGCAATCCTTGAATTATTGCATATTTTTTCTCCAAATGTTGCTTTTATTCTTTTGCAACAGTTTTCTGAAGCCTTGACCTGTACTGTCGATGTCAACCGACACAGTTACCAATAAAGTTGGAAACGAAAGTGTTTACGATACCAACATGGCTGCCTCCCTTGTATCCCAACGTGATAATAAATGGTGACAAAATATTACAATGAGATACTTAATGTGATCTTAAAATTCGTCTTTAAACTTTTCTGATTACTTCAAAACGTGGCACGACGAAATTCGCCGTCAAGGGATTAATTTCTAAGGTAAGCAGCAGTCGTAGTTTTACATCGTGCGCATTTTTCAGTGAACACGCTGACTCGTTAGTGGTCGATACTTTTAAATAACACTTTTACGTACGAAAGGCATTTGCATATACAATGTTCACTGTATGCTTAATATACTAATGTTTATGTGCTCAGTACGACCTAGTTATTTCCGTCTGGTAATCAAAAGGTTGTGTTTGTCATTACCGTTAACTAACGTTGTCCGGTTGCTGGTTGCTAGCATGCTAACATGTTTTCCCACGTCTACGCTCCCAATTTTTAACGAATCATTTTGATTTATTTTTCTTTGGGCTGAACTAGGCACACATTATAATCTCAATTAATTAAACTTCGGGATCAAGAAATGGCCTCATTCAAACCTACACGAATCCAGGTGTATCCCAAGTTGGGAGAGAAAGTCACACAGGATACTCTGTACTGGAAAAACTACAAGGTGAGCTTATTGATATATTATTTTTGACCATTGGCAAGACGTGTAGATTTTAGAATAACCGTTCCATAATTACCACAATGACTGATTCTTAACTATTCCCTCTGACTGCTTATCTGACAGGCGCCAGTGCAGATAAAAGAGTTTGGAGCCATCACAAGCATAGACTTCTCCCCTTTAGCGCCACACACCTATGCTGTGACAGCTTCCACAAGGGTATGTGAGCTTCTATTTTGTTCTATCCATTATGTTCTGTTTGAGTTGTTGTGGCAGTTGTTAAAAAAACATACATTTCCAACCCATTATTTCATACATTCATGTTTTTATTTATTGCAAAATAATTCAAATCTAATTATACACTTGATCTACAGGTTCACATCTATGGACCATTCTCTCAGGAGCCAGTGAAGACTTTTACACGATTTAAAGATACCGCGTACAGTGGCAGGTTCCGGTCAGATGGCCAGTTGCTTGTGGCGGGATGCGAGGACTCAGCAGTTCGACTGTTCGATGTCAGTGGCAGGGTGGCCATCAGAATGTTCAAAGGACATACAAAGTGAGTTGACAAACATCAAAGTAACTGGAAAGAGGATGTCACTATTTAATTATTCTATTTCCCTCAAAGTCAGTAAAAATAATTTTTTGCAGTACAGAATAATTATGCCTGAACTTATTATGCATGCCAGCTGTCAAAGAGGAATTGGGCTGGGAGCCTAGGTGGACATGGAAAGTGGATGCAACAATGTTGCATGTTTTGAATTGTAAAATTGTTTTTGTGTTGTTCAACTTGCAGGGCTGTACATGTAACAGACTTCACCTCGGATCGCTATCAGATCCTGACGGGGTCAGATGACTATACGTGTAGGCTTTGGGATATCCCCAACTCTGCTGAACTGACCTCTTACAAAGAACATACAGATTACATTCGCTGTGGAATAACAAGCAAACTCAACAGAGATCTCTTCTTTACTGGTAAGTAAAGTTCATTGTTAAACCATTTTTGTTTTTCTTCTATTGTCTTCAGTTTATAGTTTGTATCTCAAATTGTTGCACACAGAAACCATCCACCAGTTCAGTCCAGTGCAATTCTGATAATCCTGGGATCAGTTTTGAGTATTTTTATTTTATATTGTAAAGCACCAGTACTGCTGTCTGCCTAATGGTCAGATACAGTCTTAAAATCCAAATTACAAAGTGAGGATGGTTTCTGTCAATTGTGTGCGAAAGACCAATGATTCATTTAGTTTTTCTCCTCCTCAAGGTTCATATGACCACACTCTTAAACTGTTTGATGCAAGGGTTGACAAGAGTGTGATGAACATGGACCACGGCCAGCCTGTGGAAAGTCTTCTTCTTTATCCTTCAGAAGGACTCCTGGTCTCTGCAGGTACCAAGTGTGCTGGAATATGCCTTCTCTGTCAGCCTTCCTTCCTTCTTTGTCCATCTACATCATGCTGTCCTCCCCAATCACAACAACGTAACTGATGCCATATCTGTTTTTTTTTTGAGGGGGCCGATATGTGAAAGTGTGGGACCTTCTGAAAGGAGGTCAGCCCCTCGTGTCTCTTAAGAACCACCATAAAACCGTCACCAGTTTGTGTCTCGGCAGCAATGGGCAGAGATTGCTGTCCGCCTCTTTGGACAGGTGTGTGTTTGGGAGAGGGTTCTATACAATATCACATTTCTAAAGTAAGTGTTTAATGTGAAACGTCAAATAACAATTTTCTCGTACATTCTAGACACGTGAAGGTGTACAGTACGACAAACTACAAGGTCGTCCACAACTTCGACTATGCCGCGTCTATCCTGAGCTTGGGCTTGGCTGTAAGAATCAAACTACCCTTCTGAGCATGCAAATCCAACTACAATGAAATTAGACCTAGGGATGTAGTATACATAAACCATGGATATATGGCTTGCAATCCTTCACCCCTCAATTATACTTCACTATAAACCTTAAAGTCTTCCTCATACCCTTGTTATCTAATCATATTATCTGGGTTAAAACTGCATTGACATACAGATATTTATATATTAGACACGTAAATAGTATGCTGAGCCTAGAAAAGCACTATACAAATGCAATGTGTTTATTAATATGAATATTTGTATTTTTAGCCAGACGATGAGTCCATCGTCGTGGGAATGACCAATGGCATTCTGAGTATCAAACACAAGAGGAGCCCTGAAGATTCAAAGGGTGCAGTTCAGCAGAAGCGCCAGCCAGCATATCGCATTTTTGTTAAGGGGAAGAATTATGTTCCAAAACAGGTGAGGATCGAAGTTCCGGAATCTTTTTTTTTTTTCCTTTTTCCTTTTCCCTATCGATTCACGTTTCTCTTTAACCATTACTTCATCGCTTGGTTCCGCCTTCCAGTGTTCTCACATGTATCTTATCCACAGGACGATTACCTGGTCAGTAAGCCAGTAAGGCAACATTTGGCCAAGTATGACAAACTGCTTAGGCAGTTCAATGTGTCCAAGGCATTGGATGCAGCTATGGAGGTAAGCACTGTATTCATTTTTGTTCTTACAGCAAATGGGTCCTATGTTCATTGACTCTTTTTAACCTCCTTGTATAAACTGATGGCATGGCCTAAATCTATTGTCCTTGTCCATTATGAAGCAATGGTCAAGATTCAGAAAATCGGAGATCCCAATGGCTGTGATCAAGGAGCTGGACAGAAGAGGAACCCTGAAGAACGCTCTGGCAGGGCGAGATGAAAAGGAACTCTGCCAGTTGCTGAGCTTTGTCATATTGTAAGACAATTCAAATAATTTTTGCCATGTCGCCAATGACAACACCCATTTTTGCGAGACTTGAAAAGGTTCAATATTCAATATTGGAGCCAAAAATGTGATAATGTATCTGATCACCAGTTTTTTCTGGCCATTGTATTGGAGGGTTCAAGTGTGGTGATTAACACTTTTAGGATTTAGACAATTTGACCATATTTTTGGAGCTGACTGTTTGTGATTAATGGGTTTTGGTTAATATTCTTCTTTTTCCCCACTCCAGCAACTTGGTTGACACCAGGTTCACCGCCATCCTCACCACGATGGCAGAGATGCTCCTGGACATCTACCAGTCCACCGTCGGCATGTCGTCCCTGGTGGACCGACAACTGCTGCGTCTGCAGGAGCTGCTGGACAAGGAGACGGAGTACCAGCAGGAGCTCATGGAGGTGCTGGGAATGTTGGACGTGCTGTTCGCCTCCGCCCACCCCAGGAAGGAGGTGACCCTCCCTGGTGACGGGGCCAATGGTCTGGCTCAGGGAGGCGCAGGGACCCATCATCGGCCACAAATACAGGCATCATGAGGAGGATGTTGGACAAGGCTCTGGAATACCTAATCAGGACATCAGTTTGGCAGAGAATTAAATAAAAGGAGAGAAGCTTAATGAGGCAATAGAACGTGCCATGGACATCACCTACATGAAAACATTTCCATACAGTTCATTAGTGACTTTTTAACTAAAAACCTATGGAGACACATTGGTCAACAAAGGGCATGTTTTCTTAATGTATACATACAGTTATGTATAAGCCGTTTCTGGATGTATGGTATTGAGTGAGATTTTTATGGAAACTAAATGTCTTTACATTTTCCATTGTAAATGTTTTGTATGATATCCATTTGCTGATATCTACCTTGTATTTTGATATATTCCAAAGTTTTTGTAAGAAGATAGGAATAAAACGATGTAATATGTATCACGTGATGTGTCTGTGTATGATCGTTGTTAATTATTTTTTCCATGCGTTTATCTTTAGCTGATAGCTCACTGCCATGTCCACTAGAGATCGCTGTAGCCTGAAATTCCATAACTACTTTGCGGTAGGCTTTCATTTCTTATCATTCCGAACGAAATGGTCTTTGCGCTCGACGGTCTTGCAGAAGTTCATCTTTAAGTCGCCAGTGGACTTGACTCAACGCGGCCCTGACTTACAGTAGCTAACCGCTAGATAGCTTCAAGATATTGAGGTGGTGCAGATCATATGGTCTAAGGGCATTTGTACGTTATTTGAATTCCAACCATGTCATGCAAAAAATAAGGAAAGCAGGTATGTTTAACATTTTGTGTTCTATTGTGTGTAGTACATGAGGAAAATCATCGTAATACCCAACGCTAATTTTGTGTTGAAAGCAGCAGATTTAAACTGTTCCAAGTTGATTAAAAGCACAGAAGACGAATTTAATTTGAGAACATTTTAATTTTACCAATAGGGGCGTTATTTCATCTTGGTAGCCTGTTTTGTCCATTTGTTAAAGTTGTTTAACTCACTCAATAAACGGACAGCTGGGTTCCGTGGAACAACATCCCCAGCCAAACCGCCTTATCATTCGGTTCGCTGGTTATGTTTATTAAGATCGATGCGGTGCTGTCCTGTTTAGGAACTGACCCCTGATAATAAGAAACAGGTGGACAGAATAGATGTCTTGGTTAAATGGAAATTAGAACCATTTGAACTACTGCACGCGCATGTGCTTAACTGCAACTTTGATACATCTTATTATTATCAAGTCCTGGATGGATCGTGATAGTGCGCTCTCAACAACCATAAAAATCAAACGAATCTGAAACACACCCGGTGTGTATATATTGCCCAGTGTTATGACTTTATTCTTGCTGTTTGTCTTTCGTTGGAAAGATGGAGCTGAGCAGACGGAAAGTTCCTCTTTATGTAAGTAGCCTACATTATTTCTGTTTATAGGCTATAACTTACACACTTTCCAATCTCTTTTGATATCTGGAATGCAATTTAAATGTCCTTACCAATAGGATTAATGCAGGGCAGAGTTCTGTTCAGGTGGACTGGCTCAAAAAAAAGCCGTTATCTTTATAACGTTATCAATCAGTGCACAAATGCCGCTAGCATTTTGACATTTGCAAATATTTCCAGTCTATAAATAAGTGTTTCCTTTAATCCCAAGGTCTTGTTGTGTGCGCCTTGAAAGGGTTGAAAGGAACTCATATTCCCCATTATTTTTTGTTGTAATCAATTTGTTATCATGTTGTGATTTCAAATAGTTTTGCCGAAGCTCTTTACAAACAGGGAAACATTTAGCATTCAAAAATTGTTAAAGGTTGGAGCAAATATTGTGTTTCACTCATTTCTCAGAAGATCAAAGTCCTAATTAGATAGAGTAATCATGTGATTCATGACCATGGAGTTGCTTCCAGTTTCTTTAAGCAGCATTTGTAATGAAGTTTCTATTTTAATACCAGGGTTATCGAAATAATGTTGAGGGTCAGTTAGTTTCACAAATTGAGGTTAAAAACATAACAAAACATTAACAGTTTTGTGGGGTAAATTTAACCCAAGCTAATAAAATGGAGAACTCGATATGCAGATCATTTTATTAACTCCATATATGTGGGTTTAGTAGAGGGAAAAACACTGCATGAGAGTACCAAGAGATTAACACAAAATGCAGAGAAAAGCTTATCTCAAAGTCTCAGGCACAATGTAAGATACCTTGAATTGTACTCATACATGCAATTTAAGGCTGTATAGTAGATTCGTTTTTGCACAGCTTTTGTAGATGCCGTATGTTCACATGATTGCGATACAAGACCATAACGCATCACATAATTAGATAATCAATTATAAAGAGGTTTATTTTAAATAGTTGAATACAGACATTGTGGGTTTATTTAGCCGCCTCACCATTTTTTGGTTCATAGCTTCATTGGTGGGTAATGCTATTTTAAAATACGAATGTTGCATCAGTACTTTTAGTAAAAGTAACCATTTTAATGGAAACTAATAAGCATCCTATGTTATCATCCTGTACATCTGACATGGCCTACTGTATGGATTTGGAAACAAAGTCTGGACCAATCTCCTCTTTATCATTATCATCTTCTGCTATCTCCTCACCTTGACTCTCAGATCAACCTAAAGGGTTCCCCAGTGTCTGGATCATGGGAGATCTTCACAGTATTCAACACTAACATTCCTGTTGTTATTGAGAAGGTGGTCTTATTGTGGCTCCTCAAATCCTGTTGCCAGGAGATTTGGTGTACACTGTAACGATGAGACATACTTTTTATCTCCTTCCTCTCCTACTACCTCTTTTCTTCTTAACCCTGTGGTTCTCCACAGGGCCAGGCGAAGGTGTTTGCATTGCTGGAGGGTCTAGATGCAATGCCTGGAGATGTGGAGGTCTTCATTGTTCTGGAAGGGTCCACCTTGCTCCACTTCATCAAAGCTCTGAGCGATGTCATGCTTTGCTTTATAGTGCCTGGTATGTTTGCATGTGTTTGTGTTCTGTAAAAGTGTTTCCCTGTTTGTCTTTTCTTTTAATGTTTCATTTTCCAGAGTAGTTTATTACGGCTAAAAAAGGGATAAAACCCCACCATTGTCCTAACCCTCTCCATCACTGACTTTCTGTCTGCACTCTCTACTTGGAATTTACAAGCTAGGAAAAAAAAGAAAAGAAAAATAACATTCTTCAGTGATTTTTTTTTTCATTGTCAGTGTGTTTTATACCTTCATGTCTTGCTAAATGAGGGCGAGTTAAGTACACACACACACACACACACACACACACACACACACACACACACACACACACACAAACATATTTGGGTCTGAGATCTGTTAGGGGACAGAATCTTATCAGTTTCCTCTCAGAAGGGAAACTCTTAGAGCCCCATAAACAACATGACAACACTCCGCCTGTCTGGAGGCTGAACAGAACACACCACTTTACATTGGAGAGTTTTGTGTTGTGGAACCAGGCATTCATAAAGCATTTTAGATAACATTAAGGGTCTGTTCATTTGTTTTGGCTTGCCATTTGTTCCCATACATAATAATACTGCATATTTTTAGTAAACATGATACATTTATCTGCATTTATTATCCAGAGTTAGGGGTAGAGAAGGGATCCCTTTTCGCCTTTGATTTGGTGTGATGTTTTGTTTCTGTGCAGGACACAACCTGGCTGAGGTGGTTTCTGTCCAGGCATACCTGTGCTCTGAAACTACACCTCTCACCTGGCTGGGAGGAGCTACTCTTGAGTACGTGCAAGATGACGCTCAGGTATGTAGTGATGACACGACACACACACACACACACACACACACACAATGTGTCCACATAATTGTGCATGACGTGCATTACCCGTAGGACCTGGCAGAGCACCTGGTGACCCATGGGCATCGGCTGAGCTCCATGGATCACAAGGAGCTGAGCAGCATCTTCAGCCTGGGCCAGAGGAGCTGCCGCTGGGCTATGGATCAGTTGGTTACCCTGGCCATGGCCAACCTGGACATCCCTCAGAGCTGGAATGTTCTGGGCAGCCCCTGCGGAGAGGGTGAGATCTAAACGGCTTATCCCTTGTTCACATGAATAGCTTTTGCAGTTAAATGATTTTAGAATAGAACATTGGCTGTCTCTTACCCATCTCTAATCTATGTCTAAGTTGGCAATGGTGATGGGGACTGGATCACACTGTGTCATTAGTAATCTAACATAGAATACAGCAGGGTGCAGTGGAGCAGGACTGGGGGATGATGGAGGTGGGCTGAACAGAGGTACATTTCCACAGGCTTCTCTGCAACCTAATTTCTCCGGCAGTATCGGAAACTTGGACCCGACACTGTCCCCGGACGGTGAACTTTTCAACTCTCTCCCCCTGATGTCTCCTTTTCTCCTGGCCGGGGCTCTTTCCTCCATGACTACATTTCTTTTGTTTTTTCCACTGCGCTTGCTGGGCTGAGATCGGAAGTGGCTACGGTCACGTGTGTGCCTCTCTTACATTTGTCACTGCCAATTAACCAGTGTAATGTGGTTAATAATGCTTCTCCATCTGGAAGTAACCCAGGGTAGGGGGAGAGTGCTTAACAAATCTGTGTGTGTGTTTGTGTTTGTGTGTGTGTGTGTGTGTGTGTGTGTGTGTGTGTGTGTGTGTGTGTGTGTGTGTGTGT
>JAOPJO010000008.1:20506685-20536240 GCA_027123675.1 Molva macrophthalma | reverse complement strand
TTATAAGGGAAACACTGTACTTCAATATAAGATTCCGCACACACAAAAACGTTCTGCACGTAAAGTGGTTAAAACAACGCCGCTTTCGTTCGGTACACACCGTGTACCGAACCGTAAGACCCATACCGAAAATTGTCGGTACGAATACGCGTACCGTTACACCCCTAGCAGATACATATAAAAAACAATATGTCTGTAAAAATAGTGTAGCAATAACCACCAAGGTGGTTGCCAAACGCCACCTAGATGGTTTTTACTGGGCTCCTCCAGAACAAGGACGCAGGGTGGTGATGTTGGAAACCGGATTATTGTAGAATTTGAAAGACTGATGCATTAGATGGTGATCCATGCTGCCATGTAGGAGATCTCCAGAGTATGTTGTGATGGCTGGTTTAACCCATGCACATTGATTGCTCAATGTACAACAGGTGTGCAGCCTCACCCGGCCCAATCAGTCTGAATCGGGCCAGGTGAGGCTGCTTAAACCAGGCATCATCCACACACACGCCACACGATAGTATGATTATTAAGATATTATCTTGGTTTCTTTCATACTGATAGATAAAGAAACTCACAAAGGCATTTGTTTTTTCCTGTTTGGCAAACAGGTCAAACGAATCACACCACACCACAATGCAGCCTTTCTGTCTTTCTGTACTGCTCCCTATTGCACCCCAACTTCCTTCAGAGCCTGTAGACCTTCCGCGTCTGGTGGGACCTGTGACAAGTACGTCCTCCTCTGTGAGACTGGAGTGGTATTACAATGAAGATGATCCAACTCTTCCAGGCTCAATCATAGGTTATTGGGTGACAGTGCAGAAGGTAGCCGATCAGGGGTCACCTGATCAGATGTCCGGTAAGTCATTCCTTCCAAGTATGAGTGTACCTGTGTTGAAACCTCTGCCGCCCCCCTAGATTACAAATTTCCCGCTAGTTAACGATTTATTTGATTGTTCAAAAATGTTGTTTTATTGACGTGTGGAGAGCTGTTCAATGTGTCGGTGATGGACCCGCGAAAAAAATCGGTCACTGTCGCGGATCTGCAAGAGGACCAGGTGTACCAGTTCGGTCTGAGTGCTCTGACTAAGGCGGGCTCTGGTCCAGTGATGACCACCACCATCAAGATCAGCCGTAACCGTGAGACACACTCCCTTGCATGCACGTGCACAAACCCGCACCACACATAGATACACTGTACTAACATGATGACAACCAGTACCATCAGGACCCGCCATGAGGGCGGGACACACATACACACAGGTAACGCAACACACACATGTAATGCAACACACACTCACTCTCACATGAAGATGGACATGAATACCAACAGACAGATTAGTCAGACAATGTGTTTTTAATGGTCTGTTTCTATGAGAAACTTGGGTGTCCAATTCTTGTTAAAAAAATACAATATACAAATACACACATTAAAGAGCCCATATTTAACTTTTTTGAAGCTGATTAGGTACTACAAGCCGAGTGTCTGTATGATAAATGATGTACCCAGTGGCAGTGGACTGTACCAACTGGTAGGCCGCTCCCTCCGTCATACATCTGGGATGTCGATTTTGAAATGGTTTAATCGCTCAACACCATATCTGGTGGTACAGTAGGGGCCCCTTAAAGTGTTTCATGTGACTTAACGTTGCTATTGTGCCTTTGTCGTTGTCAGTTCTGGTTTATTGGGTGAAGATACTGACCCCACTTGTGTTTCTGTTGAGCTGTTTCATCCTTCTGTGTCACCAGAGGAAGACGTGAGTATGGTGACTGAAAGCATTATGCCACATGCTCACACATTGATCCTGCTTAAGAAAGTCCCGATGTCCCGTTATTCCCATATGTCCTCCCATGTGTTTTCCTTTTAGTTTGAAGAGCTGGCAGAACAAAACTTTTGCCTTTCCCGATGTAATGAATATCAAAGCTTTTGAGCTTGAAAGCTTTCTTCAAGAGGTAGTGATGTGTTACCATATTGACCTTGACACTACACATGTTCTTATTACCATGATATAGAAATATCATTAAATAGTTTAGAGCTTTCTAAACATACTATGTTTAACATAGATAGAATTAACCTTTATGACTTATCTACAGTGGTTCCAGGATACATTTTCTTGAGGATATATTAATGTAATTGTAATACACAAGCCATTATGTACATTAAATAAAATATAATAATCCTATGCAAGACATTTTAATGGAAATCTTACCTTTCCAATTCACCTTTTTAAAATGTGTTATTAAGGATGCAGAGTATATTCTCTGGGTTTGCGGTTTTGCCCCCCACTACATCCTTCAATGTCTTTTCTTCTTTACACACAGACCAGCAGCAAGCTTGATACCAAACAATTGGAGGAGTGTGTCTGCTGCGACGTTGAAGTCATTTACACCAAACAGCTGCCTCAGTAGAGCCTGCGTCAAGCATCCTCTTGTCTTGTATCTGTACTCTTAATAGACATGCAGCTATTATGTTTTGAGAGAGATTATTAAGATACGTTCAGGGGCAGTAACCATCAGGCTTTGCTTGAGGACTAATCTCTAGTTAGTCCACTGCAGAGATATTCCACCAAAGAAAATGTATTTGAGTGGATGAACTTTCAAGAGGGGATTTGTGTATTTCTACAGTGGCCAGTCAACATGGTGCTGATTTGAAGCCTTTTACAGACACTTTTTACCGCTGCTGCTGGCCGAGTTTGTGTTCGCCAATTACGGGCTTACAGATCCCTGCCTCCAGCAACATGATTGGTCGAAACAAATGAAGCGAAGGAAAATGAAACACCCCGTTCACCCAGATCTGAGCTTGTCTGCCATCAGACTTTAGATATGAATGGAAAGTCTGATTTGTGAGACTGCTTGAGCACTAATCTAGCTGACCACCAGCTCCCAAGGCTAACAGCAACATTACCAAAGAATGGACAACAGAACCACAGCCTCCACAGAGAAAGGAGACATTAAGGGGTTGTGTGTGTCTGCACAAATATTTTTGGAAATAGCTTTTTTGGCATTGTTATATGCATATGTTATTTTTATGTACATGTATGAGATTCTGCAGACAATACAATGTGTGTGCTTCAATGTATAATAGTTTAAAATAGTCTTATGACATGGGGTCAATGTAGAAATTTGCATATGTATTTGTTTTACCTGAGCATTTGAATTGTGTTAAGTGGTTTATAACAATATCAATTTTGATGAATATGTTTTAATTGACCGACTATACTTTTTTCCCTTTTGTAACCCTGCTTTAAATAAACTTAATCGTTTACCATTACCACATTCCTCTATTAGCCCATTTAATTCAGATCTACTCATGGGTCAATGTCAAATTGGAATAAAAGTGCTCCTTTTTTTACCACCAGGTGTGATGTCAACATGCCAAGCTACTTCAAATTGTTATAGTGCTATCACATGCAAACATATGAGAGATCCACCTACCAAGTGGAATGTACCAACTGATAGGCTGATCTATCCATCATACATCTGGGTGGACACATGTGCATGTGATGTCACTAGAGGGTAGATTTTGAAATGGTTTTTGAATTCCATTTAGGGATATGATTGCAGCACGCAGTGTGCTTTGTGGACCATGTGTTCAACAGCTTACACAGTACCTAGTATTTACTCATACACAAATGTCCTGTTTGACACAAATTGGGCTACTAAAAACCATCATGCATGTGTATGTAAATATATGATTATCATTGGTTCATTCCGATGAAGCCGAATGAGCGAATATATAAATAACCGCATAGATACTGCCAAGTTAAAAAAAAATCAATGTTTCTCGATGGAAGAACATTTTGATAGTACAACAAAAAATATCCAACCTCCTAATTCTACTGAAAAATGATATGAACATTTTAAAAATAAAATGTATTGAAAACTGTAGTTTATTACCTTAGTGAACAAATAGAAAATATCAGGTTGTCAGACGATACAGAAGAAATACAGTCATACAAATACAGTTGACTTTCACACAAGATACCATCTTGAAGTGCTGAAGTAACTAATGCCTTCCAAACCAACAGCTCATCAATCACATGGAACAGTGGGTTACTAAATTAATAAATCAAAAATACGCCATCTCATTTGGCATCCATGTTTCTTTTTAATCTAAAAAAGGCATGAATGCTGTATAGGGTTTATCTCAAAGAACTAAAATAGACTTTCCATTCCAATACCTCAGGACTGTTTTGAAACCTGATAAAATGTATAAGACTCGACAAAAGGTAAAAACACAAATCTAAATTAAATGTTATATTGTGTAAATTCTGCATTTAGATAGAAAAAATATTGAGGGTGAGAGGAAAACAGAGAGAGAGAGGGGATATTTCACATCATAATAGCAGGCCATATTTGTTAAGGACAGATCCGCATCCTACCTTCCTTGTGCACATCCTTCCTGATTCCTGGAGAATAGAAAATTGGCAGATACAGAGTCAGTCACACTGCAGGGCTCCATGTGTTTGGACTGTAGTTTAAAACAGGAGATAAAATAAAAAAAACAGTGTTTGGAAACTCCAGGCTGGATCTTCCTGTGATGAATCAGCAGATATGTCTTTCTTTGGCATCTTATCTTCTTCTTTGTCGTTGTGGCCACCGAAAAAACGGAAACAAGTCCAAACAACATTGTGAACTGATCCAGGAACCCGTCCGACCACTTGAGGCCTGGTCTTCACACAGCAGTCTTCTTGCACGCTCTCATTCGTCGCTTTCTTTTTTTTCTAAAAGATAGAGAAAACATACCTGACTCCTCCTCCTTTCCCTTATGTCATTTATTTTGAAGTGCAGAGTAAGCAGAAACCTGAATATCACATGAGACAATGTATCCTATTGTGATGAGCTCCGATACAAAGTTCAGACATGTGACAGCAGAGGTAGGTCTGCTAGACTACTGAGCCAGCAAACCTTCAAACATGTTCAAGCTAAGTTGGTGTGTGTGTGTGTGCATGCGTGCCTCTTCCTAACCTTTTGGGCGGTGTGACCATGCATTTCCACAGCACAGCATAGAGAGCCAGTAGGAAGGCAATGAACACCCCAGCTGCAATGATACCTGTACATACACACACGCACACACACACTTACACATCAAATACTGTGAGTGCAAATACACAGTGGCAATATGTGCTTATAAGCAAACACAGACAAAACACATCTGTTATGTGCTTAGCAAATTATTCTAAAAGGAATTCACTCCTCTGGCAGAGCAAACTGCCAGAGGAGTACATCACAGGCAGACATGGTAACGTATGGGCATCATATTAATCTTCACCTTCCATGTAATCAATTATAATAATTAAAATATTATACAAAAATATTAACTTTAACAAACTCCTTTGAGTGTCATGTGGTAAACTTAAAAATGTTGTGAGCACAGAGGCGTTCATCAGAGGTGTTGACATCAAACAACTTAATCGTTATTATCCTCCACCTTCTATTCGGATTAAGAAAAGTGCTTAAAAGGCACCTCCAGCCACCAGTCATCTTCATTTAATTCATAATAATATCAATACTAGAGCAGTACAGTGTGTATTTCAACATGAACTGTCATGCATGAAGGGGGTCTTAGACTGAGTTTGTTTAACACGACTGCAACATCACAGAATAATCAAAGGTTTAGGAAATGTCAGCTGGTGTCCAATGCTGAAATCCTTACACCAAACAGTGTTGTTGACGCAAGTTGGTCTGAATGCACACACAACAACACAACCAATAACAAAGTCTACAAAGACAATACATGGGATAGAACAGTAACAGGTCAGCCGTAGCTGTAACAGGTCAGCCATAGCTGTTGCTATGCAGAAAATGTCAGTGGTACAAAACGTTTGATGAAGTTGCATAGTTATCGTTAACAATGTACTCATACGTGGCCCGTAACTGATACTTTAGGGCTTATGAAAAAAAGCAGGGTGTCAAGAAAAATCACCTCATAAAAACACCAAACTGTGTGTGTGTGTGTGTGTGTGTGTGTGTGTGTGTGTGTGTGTGTGTGTGTGTGTGTGTGTGTGTGCGTGTGTGTGTGTGTGCGTGTGTGTGCGTGCGTGTGTGTGTGTGTGGAGGTCAGCATTTTAGTAACTGCACGCGAACTGCTTGTTCTCATCCATACATGATTTCTTGGTCTTCAATCTTTGGCATATATTGTTGCCTCATGTTGTTCCTAGTAGTTCTAATATTAGTAGTTCTAATATTGTAAAATATAAATTTTAGAGTTGTGCTTACCAGGGATGATTCCATTTCCTTGAGAAAATGACTTTTCTGTAGGCCTATATGTGACAGCTGTAGTGGAACCTAAACGGAAAAAAGTAATTTTGGTAATACATGCATTTAAGCACATAAATGCACGATGTCTTTGGGTTCTGCTAAGCAAAGCATACTTTATCCAATGACACTTGCATTTCAGTGTTGGTTTTATTAGATATCAAGTTGGCTGCTGTTACTGACGTTGTTGGTTGCTTGACGGTGTTATATTTTTGCAGTTTCGACTTAGATATAGAAGGAACTTTTTGTAAAATAACACAAGACTCATGAATCTCACCATTTCTGTGTCGCCAAGATGGGTCAGCCATCTAGAAGTCCACCGTAACGCATGTTTTTCAGGAAATTAAAGGAGTAAACTACGCTCAAGCCATCTCATATGACAGCAGTGTCTCTGAGCGTAAAATAGTCGGAGAAAACATTGCACAATGTGAAGAATGTGGTGCGCCTTGACTGTTGTGACATGAAAAGTAAACATAAACGAGCCGTATTTCCAAAACATTCAGTCACGTTGCAGCAGCATGGCTAGGCAATCTATCGGTGTAAATTCAGAGGTAGGTTTTTATTAACCAAAATCCTCGAAACATGGCATCGCATACCGTAATCTCAAACTTCAAAAAAAGACCTGTAGACCAGAGAAAACTAGGTCAATAGGTTTCTTTGACCGCTGTTAATTTCCGTTAAAGTGACACTATATAATGTATCCAATCGTGCACTTTCTCAAATAGTTTCTAACAGAGTTTCTTACATCATTTTAGTCAATGGTTATTGTCTTGTTTTTAGTTCCATCTTCTTGTTTTGAACACTTGTAGCCTATGACCAATCAGAGAAGGGCTCCCAATTTGCATTTAGCAAATGTTTTGCCTTCACGGTTGAGAAAGTTTCATTATTGTCTCAACGCGTCATGGTGACCTTGTAACACAGTATGTAAGGCGGAGAAAGATTAAAGTTGTAGTGGATTGGTGATATGGGTGATTGAACGAAATTCCTCCTGTTTGATTACAAAAACAAACATCTTTTTAATCGGACGATTCAAGGCATTCATTTAAAAACGAGTCATGTAATATTTAGCACCTGACCCAGGCCTGCTGGCTAATACCTGTTTTTCCACATTTTGTGACAGAATGTTTCTAACAAGATACGGACAAGTTGTCAAATAGTAGCCTATACGAAAAACTTTGTTACCAATATTCCTTTATTTAAACAACAGAAATACATCTGAAAATAATAAAACGACAGAGCACGCTTACATACAGTTGAGCAATGTAAGATTTAAAGTTATTTTAAAACAAATCAGTTTGGCTGCGAGATTTTTATAAAAATTCCCACCTCATAGAATATTAGCCTACGAATTGTTTCTGGCCTACTCCTCAAATTGTTGGTGGACTCTATACGAGTGTATAGGCTCCCTACAAAACGTTATGATTGTTACTGGAGTTTGATTGTAACATTTTATTGGTTAAAAGACAGTTGCTGTATATTTGACAATTTAGCTAATTATAATTGGAAAGAAAGAGCGACAGATGGTGACTGTAACCCATGCAGCAAACCCGTGGACAGGCTTACAAGGATTTGGATTCTCTAACCTGACTTTCTAGCCTACTCTGTATTTTCTGCCAACAAAAAAATAGAAGAAAAAAAGTATTCCACATAAATACTGTAAAAGGTGTAGAAGCAACAACTCTCTCTCTCTCTCACACACACACACACACTTAAAGTAAGACATCTTAAGACACCCAGACACAATACCAAAGGCAATTCTTCATTTTAAATGGATAATCGGTTATTGACTGGGAACACCGTGTCTTAACTTAAATAGATTCTGATCCAATTCCCGGAGGTCAATCTAAAGCAAAAGTAACAAGTTAATTGGATGATGCAGACAAATGGAGATTAAATCTAGTCAGCATAATGTCAATTTCAGTACAATGTCTCCTGATTTTTCTTCAATTATCTGTAGCAAATTCAGGAGACACTCACCGGGCATGGAATGTGTTGTCAGTCCGAGAACATGGTTAGGACAGTGTTGTGCCAGCAGGTGATGGAATAAACTTACCCATCCATTTACATGAATATCATGGTTACATGCATCTGGTCTTGGCTTAAAATCCAAGATGCCCTTTGTATCACATTACATCTGGGCTGTTTTACCAGTGGACTCTATCCTCAAACAACCAGTCTAGATCTGAGTGAATCCTCCTTATTCAAGGAGGGACGTTGTTTTAATAGGGGTCCGAGACTTGAAAGGAGCATGACGGACATTGGAGCCATGTAGCGATAAGGCGCAATGCAACATTAATCTGATAAATGTGTTGAATCCAAACATCAACTTTACTCACAAGCTCATTGAAACGGTCATCCACTATTAGAAACATTTGTATCATCACAAGTCCATAAATTCTAAATGGGAATGTTTGAAAGTGTTTGCTCATCATCATGAGGTTTAAAACAAAAACAAAAAAAACTTTAATAATCGTTATCAAAAGGTCCAGTCGCATCCGAGAAGCCCCCTTGCTGGTTGGGCTAACATTACAGATCCTCAGCTGACCTCAACAAACAGAAACAAATGGGAGTAAACCAACAGTGACGACTAGTGGGCAGACACCTATGCCTATGTCAAACTCTAGATTTGGGAGTGATTTAACCTTGAAATCGTTTACTTTATAATTTCCTTTACTTTATAATAAGAATGGCAGATTGTCAGGATTTAACTTGTCGCAAAAGAACAGACACCTACTGTTAGAGTTCTTTCATGGTTTCCTAGGAGTAAAGCTTAAACGCCATTCTGGATCTTTAAAATTTAAAATCGGAATACCGAAAATGCGTTTTTAAAGACATTTGAACAACACACCACCAATACACAAGTTCACACTATTAACTCGTCAGCTGGCATTGAAACACCACAATGACGTTAACCTTCGAAAGGTTCAAAAATAATTCCCTGGCTAAACCCTATTCAGCCACCTCCTTTAGCTCCCACCAGTCAGGCCAGATCTAGATGCCCATGGTCTTCCACCATGTCTCCCAGTCCGTCTACCCTGAGCAGCATCTGGCCCATGTGCTGAGAGATGGCGGCAGGTGCATGATGGGAGTCGTAGGAAAAGCGGAAAGGCAGAGAGGCATGTCCGAGGGGACAAGGCAGCGGCATCACATGATTTCACAGCATGAGTTCTGCTTCCGCGCCTGTACAGAGAAAAAAAAAAAAACACACGCACAAAATCAAATTAGGATTGGTGGCTGTCTGCTAGGCAATTTATCCCATTAGGAAAAAGGTTCCAGGACTTACAGTCTTGTAAAAGGCTTTGGACTGGTTCCCCAAGTGTTCAGACTTTGCCACTAGATCATCCAGTTTCTCCCCCCTCTCCAGCAGGCTTTCCATGGTGTTGTGCTAGATAAACAGATAGGACCACCATTAGCACCATTGTGCAACTCCAGCAACCAGGGACCACAAGCCATCCGAGGTTTTCTCAAGACATGTCTCACCAGAATAATCTTTGTCTCATCCAGTTCGGCCTGAACCTTGGTCATTGCATCCGCCTCCCTGGGATTCTAGCCAGAAACAGAAGCTTTCAGTCACCTTTCATTCTAAACTCTTGATACGCTTGAAACTTTTAACTTTTAGGTTTTTTTCTACACGAAGCAACCAGAAACAATACGTCAAAACTTTTCCTCAGATTCCACTTTAAAATATAAATTGTAAAGTTTAACTCCAATGGTTATTTAGCTATTCAGCTTACCATGTATTATGCAATACATCTGGCATTAATCCATTATCAGAACTCTCTTATTGCTCCACACTTAAAATACAGGCAGCATCATCTTAATTGACTTCAGCACACAACATCCAAACTGTATGAAAGCCCTTTAAAAGTGTCTGCTAAATAATTGTACTGCATGTCATTTAAACACACTAACTATATCACATGGGTAAAAAGGGTACCTGGTATTTAGCAAGGTGAATATCTAGGGCTTTGTAGTTGATGGTGTCAGGGTTTCCAGACGGCCAGTCTATACTGTCCACTTGCCTTGAGAACTCCTCTAAAACCTGAAAAAAAGTTAAGAAATGACACACACAAAATGGTTTATTCTGAATAAGAGTCAAGACAGAGTGAGTGATTCCAGGGTGTCTGTGTAGCCGGTGCTGCCCACCTTGTCCAGCAGTGTAAAGCAGACTCTCTGAGGGTATTCATGGTCTGCTATGACGACCGCACTAAGGTCGTCATTTCTCACGTAGACATGACAAAGATACTCTGAAGGAAGGAGAAGCAGCATTGTTTGGTATAAACCCTTTTAGGATATGTCTTTGTCCTATACCAACAACTATTACTACTACTAATATTGTCATTTAGCAGACACTTTAATCCCACGCAACAGGGATTTTATAGAACACTTTATAGAATAACCTGCATCTGGACTGTTTCATTTTAATAATCTGTGCAGCACATATAAAGTATACGTTCTTGCAAGAAATTCTGATTTGACATACTGCAGAGCCTTTAAAACACAGCACTGATTAAGATGACAGAAAGGAAGGAAACCGTAATGGTTTTGGTAGAGGACCCAGGCATTTGTGCTAGTGTGTGTGGAGGATAAGGTTGGAGGTAATGGAGTCCTTCATAGTGTTGGGAGGAACGTGTGTGCTCATATATTAACCTTGTTCTTTGACAGAGGCTCGGCTTCCATGTGATGTCCGTTCAACAATCAAGGCACTGGTGAATGTCATGAACTCCTGGACACTACAGACCAAATGAGACAATGCACATGAGGATTATGAAAACAGACAACTCTGTATCTAGAAAAATCCACAATGGCCCAATGTAAATGAATAGCACTAAAAATCGAATGATAATATGTAAGCACTATTGTTCTTCTATGAAGTACCAATGTTATACCATTGCAATGGAATTGAAAATAAAGATACATCTAGATTGTAATAACTATCAGTCTAAAAAAGTACAAGAGAATACTGGAGAGGGAGAGAGGGGGGTAGTGGTGGTGGTCACACCCACCTGGAGCGCTGAAAGAAGCTGAAAGAGGACAGGTCGTAGGCCGCCTTGAGTAGGTTGGATTTGGTGGCACCTTTATGAAGGATGCTGAGGCTGTAGAGTTTCATGTTGACGCAAAAGTGGCGGTGATGTCAGTCACACGGCAGATATGAGCAGCGAGCCCCCAATGATCTGATGAACAAAACAACACAAGACGAAACACATGACGAGTCATACTCATCCAGCTTATATGGGTGTGCTAATACTAACGTACATGCTAACATTAGACGGTTAACGTGCTGGCCAACTTGCTGTTGTCGTTTACCCCCATGTCGGCCTCCTACAAAATAAATAAACTTTGTAACATGATAGTAACGTAGTGTTATATAGAGCAGATGACGTCATAACAACTCTTATTTTATCTATGCTAATTAGCTCTAGCTAGGCGGTCGAAGTGAGGGCCTCACCACACAGAGCAGCCACACAGTTTGGTCCTGGTCCAGAAACCACAATAGTTCCCAACTTCGCACAACACTGGGTTTGAAAGAATTGTCATCAACTTTTGAGCACGAAAATCTCGATTACGGCAAAGAAGTTTTCAAAATGCTAACTGGACAACAACCCATTACCACGTCACGACCCATAAAGTGTCCAGCGGAATATGAGTCCGATTAGAAACACCCAGACGAGAAAAGGTTCCGGGTGTATGGGGGCTCGGCAGGAGAGAAAGCCGTTGCAACAAATATAACCCGCATAATTCCCAGATGTATCACCAAAATAAAGCAACGAATTTCGTCATATATCTATATATCTATATCTATATATCAATATATCGATACATAGATATAGATATATATATCTATATCTAGATATATATATAAAGATATATGTTGTATGTTCATAGTCATTTTAGTGTTTTTTTGTCCTGTGAATGATTTGTAGTAAAAAAAAAAAGGAAAAACTGGGTAGACCTAATTTTTCAGTAACGTGTCATTGGTATATTGTTGATAGAAAGATCTGCTACCATCATTTGGTGTTTTCCCAAGTAATTTTGCTTCATTTAACAATTTTCCCCTAGCCACTTAGTTCTGAGCTAAGTGTTTTCCATCAATGTGTGGTCGGTAAAACCATTTCCAGGGAAACATTGAAAACGTTTTGGCGTGGAAACCAGGGAGCCAGCACGGCACAGCTGTTGATGGGTAGTTGTGGCAAGACAAGAATGTTTTTTTTATTTCCCGGAATTAAGGATTGTTTGCTGTAGGCTAGATATTAGTCTATGTTTTTTTTTTAATGCAACAACCAATTAACAACTCAACTACATTATTCTCGTCTTATAGTTTATAGTATGCCTACTTAAGACCCAAATATGTTTATTTTAAGTAACGTTAGCGTAGTTAGGCCTATAGGCTATTTGGCAATAGACTTGAACGGACTTCACCAACCTTACCATGGAGCATCAGCTTGGCTTTGAGGACCTCAGATGGACGTCAATGCGAGAAATTAAGATACATTCTTTCTAATCAGACAATGTCAAAGAAGAGGTTTTAGTTTAACGATAAACTTAATTTTATTTTATGATTTTTGTTATAGAAAAAACATGCCGTGAAGAGTTATAGGCCTTACACTTTGCCTTTTAAATTAATTTTATAATACAATGGATTAGACCTTCGTGTTTATTTTAAATCATGTTTTACCGCACGGACTCAATGTAACAAATGCTAATGAAGATAATTAATTAACAGTGCTGATTCACCAAAAAGCCCATTCGTTCATCGCAGCACCCATGGTCAACGGGAAATATTTGGCATGGACTCTCTTATTACGATGGAAAAGGTAAAAAACAAGATCATTTGCTCAATAATTTAAGCATTTCCAAATCGATGACGCAAACGATCATGTTCTAACTTAAAATGTATGTGCATTTGTCCACCTTGTTTGATTTGTATAGTTTATTTTATTTTATTATATGGGTACGAGGTCACCCAAAAGTTAACTGTTATATGTATAGGCTACAGTCTAAAGAGTGCAAGGGGACCCCAAACGTTAGATACATAATGTGCAACTATAGTCATTAATTCATTTTATAGCATTGGATTACAATAAAAAGCAGGATCGGATGTGAAGAGCATCCCATCATTTACAATAATAATTGAAAAATAGCATAGCCTACTAGAGCATTTGGTTATTTTGTAACATCACAGAAAATAAACCTAATTTGAGCATGGGTTTACTTTTTTAAAGCAACGTATGGTATTACAAACTGGCCCACTTATCCTGAAATAAAACAGTATTTGCTCTGTTCATCCAGTCCTATCAGTATATTAAATAAACCATGTATACTACATTAACAGCATGTACCTGTAGGTATATTTTACAACTGCAACTTGCATTACATTTACTTATCTGATCCAACTTCATTAGGGGGAAAAAAGGACAAAAGGAACAGGATGTGAAATTGTCTGGATGGGGCCTTTCCTCAGTTTACTTTGCTCTGTGTTACTAACTTGTGTGTTCTCATATCTTAAATCTGTGTAAGTCTGTGCGTAGATTTAGGTGGCTGTGTGAGGTCAGCTCGGGGATGGAGCTCCATCAAGCAGATCTCTCTGTAAACACTGCTGCTGGTTAAATCAACCATACAATAATCAGCTATGTAGTACTTGGCCTTCATTCAAAACATATCTATTGGTAGACTTTACACAAATGACTCAAATTCATTTGATCTTTACATTTATGTGTTCATCCTTTCAAGATAATGAGTGGATCTCTACCCAAAATGCCCACACAGCATGTATAAGATATGATTTATCTTTCTTTATTTATCATTAATAAAGGTGATATAACTTATCTTTATTTAAAAATAAAGATAAACTAAAACACTGAGCAGTTGTCCCTAGATATCTGCACTGGATCTCTGAAGTAGTGAATGAGTAAACATATGTTAAGTCTGTCAATAAATACAAATATGGACATATTTACAGTATATCAATAAATAGTTGAGTCTATCAATTTCTGTCTATCAATAGATATAAATAATACTACACAATTTCACAATGTGTTTAGCATATTGATTCCTAAATTAATTACCAGAATGCATATTTTGTGTGTGTGTGTGTGTGTGTGTGTGTGTGTGTGTGTGTGTGCGTGTGCGTGTGCGTGTGCGTGTGCATGTGCATGCACATCTGTGTGCATGCTCATCTCTGTGCTTGCACGTGTGTGTGTATTCATATTAAGGTCTGTGAACCCCTCTGGTCTTACACTGTAGTAAAGTGCACTGGGGGAAAGGGTCACAAGCCAAACTGCCTCTGTCTTTGTCATTCAGCTACGGTCACTGCTAGAATAAAAAGTACACTGACATCACCTGGCACATGCTGTCTCAGGTCATTCATCCTGTAGTGTAGCTATTTTTAGCTGTGTTGGTTTTGGCTAATTTTAAACATTGAACCTTGGGTTTTCAAATAAAAGTACGATTTGGCAATGCACATGGCAGGAATGCTTTTCTATGGAGAGGTCAAGGTTAGCATGACAATAGCTTGTTAAAGGTGAGTTCATTGTCACAGGTCACGTGTTGCCTAATATAAGAACACAGTCATAAACAAAATCCATTTTTTTTGTTGCTTAGGCCACTAAAGCTTTTTTTTAAATTATGCTTTTATTTTTTTAAATTTTTTAAATTATAAAAAGAAATGACCGTGAACCTCTCTCACAGACATAAAACAAAATAAAATAGCATGTACGAGCATCCCCCTCATGCGGGATCATAAGCTTCATATGAAATGCTAATAATAAATACTGGTATGTGTGTAAAACGCAGATCACAAACTTGTCTGATATTCATAGGTCTCTTTGTGGCACTGCAATGAAAATATTCATATTTTCATCGGATCATGGATCATCATCCATCCTCCAGGCCACCAGACTTTCCCCCCTTCATGTGGGTTTGCATCCGTGGTAACGGTGCTGTGTTTGTTTGCATGTGGCCAGATGGGGGGAGGTTACAAGAAGGTGGACTAAGACGCCTCGTCCTCTGTGGCCTGCCCACTTTAGTTGAGCATAAAAACCCACTGAGTTGCTCTTCCCAGTGGTCCAGACGGTTCACTGTTACATCATAAACACACACACACTCAACGCACACCTAGAAACACCCTCAGCACATTCAGCAGCACATCAAGTAGACCCGTGGAGATGCCGTGTGTCAGCTCTCATCTTAGGCAGATTCTGAAGATGCCCAGTAGTTACAACGCTGAGGTGGATCGAATCCTCATGGTAAGATCAACCACTTATTCTATAGTTATAATTATTAATTCATTCATTCATTCATTCATTCATTCATTCGTCAAACCTTAATTTAAGCCTCAAGGATCAATAAGGTTTCCCTCATTTGCAATGATATCGAGATTCAGAGAAATTCAGGTTTAAACAAATCAAAGAGGACAATACTCAGTGAAAACACTAGCCCGCTGTGTTGAAGTGGTTTGAGATCCTAAACTTGAAATGTCCAGGGGTCAGGTGAGAGTGTCGATCTTGAAGATGTGTTGTAGATAATTACATGATTCCTCGGTGCACAAAATGATATCCAAGATCAGAGTAAACCCACAGGACTTGAAGCATAGGACAGCTAGCATAGCAAGTTTGGTCCTGTCATCAAGTCCAGCATAAATATAGGAGCAATATAGGAGCTTAAGGTGATTCTATGGTTGAGTAGTTGTAATGTTATTCATTCACCTTGTGTGTATACGCCTACCCATGTTGTTTCGGACAGATTCTTCGGGTTGGGCAACTTTGTATGAGTTGTTAAAATATCGTCCCTGTGCTGTCAATATGGTTGCGTTGTTTAAGAATTTTGTTGTAACTTGAGTGTCTTTTCATAGTGGTTTCATGCCTTGTGTTGTTTGCCAATGTTTATAGATTTTTTGGTTTTTACTGGAAGATGCACGCTGGAAGATTTGTTTTGCAAGACATATTCTTTCTATACTTTTCTATGGACTCCCTTTTCAATTGTCTGCTCCTGTCTTAAATATAATGCATACACTTGGCAACAAATGTGATATATAATTCTTGACTGATTATCTAACGGCAGCACTGCAATTTTCCCTACCTCTGAAAGGTGGAGCAAATTCGCTCAGAGTTCCGTCTGAATAAGGAGGACCTGAAAGAGGTCATGAAGAGGATGCAGCTCGAGATGGACCGAGGACTGCGTCTGGAGACACACAAGGAAGCCAGTGTCAAAATGCTCCCCACCTATGTCTGCTCTACCCCAGAAGGATCAGGTATATACACTGCACCGCTCTACTATGCATTGCTGTCATTGTTGCTTTTGCACCAAGTGGCCCGTTGCTAGGGAACATTTAAGTGTCGTAAGAGTGTTGCTCTGACATCGGAGCGTTGCTAAGGCTAGGATAGCATGAGCCTGACGTTCGCTACTTGAACGGTAAAGCTGATGAATACATTGAAGTGTTTGCGGTTACGTCAGAGGTGGGAGACTTCCTTGCCCTGGACTTGGGGGGCACCAACTTCCGGGTCATGCTGGTGAAGGTAGGCGAGGATGAGGAGCGGGGCTGGAAGGTGGAGACCAAGAACCAGATGTATTCTATCTCCGAAGACGAGATGACCGGGACCGCTGAAATGGTGACTAAAAACCCCTTCCCTTAACTTTCATTAAGAACTACCATAGGTGTCATGATCTCAGGATGTTTCTCACATACCTTCTCTGTCTCCACACACACACACACACACACACACACACACACACACACACAGCTCTTTGACTACATAGCGGAGTGCATCTCAGATTTTCTGGGCAAACACCACATCAAACATAAGAAGCTTCCACTCGGATTCACCTTCTCCTTCCCCGTCCGACATGAAGATATCGACAAGGTAGGCTGATTCTCATAGAAAACATCTGGGAAAATCCTGAGAAGCTTTACCCAAAATATTCTTCTGTATTATCATGAAGTGGAAATAGTAAACATTTTAAGTTGTCGGTAGGACTTTGTAGCAACATGACACGTTGACAGAAAGTAGGTCCATGTTGTTATGCTGACTCTTCCTACAGGGTATTCTACTGAACTGGACCAAAGGTTTCAAGGCTTCAGGGGCAGAAGGGAACAATATTGTGGGCCTGCTGAGGGATGCAATCAAGAGGCGAGGGGTAGGTAGCGCAGCTCAGGGGAAAGCTACACCAACAACTCCAACATCAATGTCCTCTAATATGATTGTTTAATTTTCTCTATTATGTCATTCAGGACTTTGAGATGGATGTGGTTGCCATGGTGAACGACACAGTGGCCACCATGATATCTTGCTACTACGAAGATCGCAGCTGTGAGGTTGGGATGATTGTTGGTAAGCTGCCATAGGAAACACACACACACACAGCAAAACAGCCACACGTAGAAAAATAACCCTATGACAACACATCCTAATGAGAATCTTCTTTTTCACAGGCACTGGTTGCAATGCCTGTTACATGGAGGAGATGCGAACTGTGGAGCTGGTGGAGGGAGAGGAGGGTCGCATGTGTGTGAACACAGAGTGGGGGGCCTTCGGGGACAACGGGGAGCTGGAAGACTTCAGACTGGAGTACGACCGAGTGTTGGACGAGTTCTCCCTAAATCCCGGACAGCAACTGTGAGTTGAGACGCACAGGGGGGGGTTGAAACACGTAGGAAAAGGTTATGTAATCCCATCCCCAATGCGCACGTGCATTCGCTATTCTTCAGGGGAACGTGCACGTTTTCGGGACACACTGGAGCATTTAACCTTAGATGCCACTTACTCGATTAGTTACTGTTTTGTTTTTTTGGTAATCATAATTATCACTCTTGAGCAATACTCACCTGACCCTCAGCTGAGCACTTCTGTGTGGTTGCTAAGTGACCGGCTCTTTGCCAGTGTATGTTTGTTACTGGTCAGAGTGTGTATACGTCAGCGGTCAGTCAGCAGACGGAGGTGTCAGATTAATGATCCCTTTCTCCTGAACTTGGGCTGGTGCTCAACAGCCTAATGGCTGTTTACCTTTCACCCGACATCCCGCGCGACGCGCTGGGTCTCACTCACCCTCTTCAGCCTCCACGGCCCAAAAAGGGCAACATGCAGATTTGCATCCGGCCCCTCTCTCCCTCTTCCCCCCCCCGCTGCGCCTCGCCCCGGGCGAAAATAGAGAAGGCGCCGTTGTTTGCACACGTGTTGTCATGACGCACATCCCTTATGCGTACGTCTTTCACCGCTCTTCGTCTCTTTCCCAAACTGTCACTCCTCCTTCCCAAGCGGTGTCCTTACCCCCCCCGTGTGTTTGGTTTTGGGTTTTTTGTTCCTCTCGGCAGATATGAGAAGCTGATTAGTGGGAAGTACATGGGAGAGCTGGTCAGACTGGTTCTGATCAAGCTCGTCAACGAAGACCTGCTGTTCAACGGCGAAGCTTCGGACCTGCTCAAGACACGCGGCGGCTTCGAGACGCGTTATGTGTCCCAGGTGGAGAGGTGAGGCCATACGTGACATGCTTCACAGGACGTGCTCCACAACGCTCATAAGTCATCATTCATGTTGGTCCTTGTTTCAAGTGAATCACCAATAGACTTCTGTAACCACTCTAAGAATAGTATAGTAATAACATATCCCTCACTCTCAATATACAAAGACTTAACAATGTCCTTTTTTCGCCCTCTGCTCCCCATGTTAGTGACTCTGGGGACAGGAAGCAGATCTACAACATCCTGTCCACCCTGGGCTTGCTGCCATCAGAGCTGGACTGTGACATTGTGCACCTGGTGTGCGAGAGCGTCTCCACGCGCTCCGCTCACATGTGCGCCGCGGGTCTCGCCGCGGTGATCAACGTCATGCGCGAGCGCCGCAGCCAGGAGGCACTCAAGATCACGGTGGGCGTTGATGGATCCGTCTACAAACTGCACCCATGGTGAGGCCGAGACACAAAGGGTTAACGTCGGTGCAAGTTTGACGAATGCAGCGGGAGAGGGAACCGTAGAGATGGTAGAGATACGGAGTTGTGACTTCATCTTCTATTCTTGGTTCTTATTTTTTTGGTTTCCTTTTCACAGTTTCCAAGACAGGTTCCACGAGATAGTCCGGGAGCTCACACCGCATTGTGACATCACCTTCATCCAATCAGAGGAGGGAAGCGGCAGGGGTGCCGCCCTCATTTCGGCTGTAGCCTGTAAGATGGCAGCCTGCATGATCACACAGTAGGGCTGTCGTCATGCAACGCGACCCCTCCTGCCTCATCAACGGGGATCTCTGACGGCCTTAAGAGTCCTTTTCCCGAGACAGTGTGGCCAGGGGCAGAAGTTCTCTGGCCAGAAGTTTGGAAGCACTTCTTTAGCTGAGGAATTTCTTTCACAATGTAAGCAAGGGTCCACATGAAGACCACCACAGACCAACACACCATTTGTAATAATTACTCCATCAATATAACACTGTTTCAGATATTTTATATAGGATCACAATTGCAACCAAAGGAAAAAATACCTGCACAGAAGTCAATTCTAAGTTCATGTGTCCCAGCTGATTGTTAACGGACGTAGATGGGCCCCTTTAAAGATAACCAATGAGTTATTGATGGGGAGGAAATATAAGGGTGTAGATGTGAAACTAAAGTTAAGCGAGACTTCGTATGACACAATAACAGACCGGATCAAGTGAAAGGTAGAGAAGAAGGTTGTATTTCTCTGTAGGGATCCTTTACATAATGATAGTATATAATCGAAGCCTGTCAGTGGCAAAAACAAGCACTTTTAAAGGACGTACATTGACGGGGCGCTATTGCCCTAAAGGATAACATTGCAGCCCGTTTTTGTGGATTATGGCTGCAGCATTCTTGCTCAACACTGGACCAATTTAGATAAACATTGTCCACATTAGTCACTTAGACCCAAAATGATCAGAAAATAGGGTCCAGGTAGAAAAAGACAGAATTTTTCCTTTAATTTTGCCATATGCTGCTGATCTATTTATTCCTTGTTGAAGTTTTATTTAAATGACTATAATATTTCATGTTATAAAGCAGGCACTAGTGTTTTGTTTATGTTTCCCTATGCTACTGGAAGCCAAGCTTTCCATGTTGTTGACTGTTACATATATGTATATGTTAATAATACATGAAAAATCACAACCATACCGTATCGTACCGAACCGTGAGTTTTGTGAACCGTTTCACCCCTAAACTTTACATATATTAGCCAAGAGTTGTTAATTACTTTTTGTTTATATTGGCTTAATAATGTATTGTGCTTTGTATGAAAAATAGACCTGACTGTAAATATAATTGCTACATAATTAGGTATTTAAGTGTTGAAGTGTTTCAATTAAAAGCAAGCAAATACAAGACATTCATTTGTATTTGAGATTTACTTAAAGATTGAAGCGAGACTGAAACACTTTTGAGAGACAACTGATCCTCTACTGCAAGGTTTTAATGACTGTTTCAACCTGTAAATAAAGAGTTTTTTAATGTGTCCGGTCCAAAAAGGTTTTGTGTAATTCTTCCACTAGAAAAAACAGATCCTTTCTTACAGATACATGTTTTTCTGAGAGCTGAAAAAGCAATTAAGAATATCCTCAAAATGTTCAACTTTATTACTAGGTCAATAGCATTTACTTTTTAGAACCTTGTTTGGCCAAACTTTCTAACGTTCTGTCTGCATTCGACCATGCAGTGAAAACGACTTTTACTATTAACCTTATCAATTCCAAACAATTAACATGAGCTAACTGTGGTGTGACTGTGGTTCTTGTCCCTGCTATCTCTCTTTCCAGTCCTAGAGGAGTCTGTGGTGCCCCACTACTTATCTCTCTCTCGCTTATCTCAGACATGGAGAGGAGAGAGCAACAGAGAGACGGCGTAGGTGGCCATGTAAGGGACTATACTGTTCACCATAGGCTATTATAAGAAGCTAGGAGATAACATGGGTCATATATTAACCCTCCCTCAGCATCCCCCCTAGTCTGGAACTCAACTGATTTATTACACACTTACATACTCACTCATCCTGAAATGGTAAGATAGTCAACCACACCCTTATTTCATTGCAATGTTATTGGTAGTCTTTTGCCTGATCCTAAAGTTCTTAAAGCTTTTGAGAGTGTTTATGTTTTTAACATTTAAAATTCATAAAATAACCGAAACATGCTTTATCAATCCTGCAAAGGTGGTGACCCCATGTTAACTTTTGTGACTTGTATGGATGTATGAAAAAAACGGTTGTATGTTATGCTTAAACTGTTGCGTGTTGTGTTTAAACCATTGTATGTTAGGTTTAAACTGTCGTATTGTGTCTATACCGTTGAATGTTGTGCTCAAGCTGTCTACTAAATTATTGTGTTTACACTCTGTTGCGGAAAGGCGAGCAAAAAGGCTGCTAATAGGAGACAGCGGGGAGCCCAGAAGGCTTGCTCCAATGTCTTCTCAATGTTTGAGCAGTCTCAGATACAGGAGTTTAAAGAGGTAGGAGAACCTACAATTACTATGATGGACTCTAAGGCAATGGTATCAAAATGTTATTGAGACATGTCCATTGTTTGAACTAATATTACTGTTTGAGCAGTCTCAGATACAGGAGTTTAAAGAGGTAGGAGAACCTACAATTACTAGGATGAAGTCTTAAGAGATGCTATTAAAATGTTATTGAAACATGTCTATTGTGTGAACTAATATTACTGGAACTATTATTGCTCACTTTTCTGGTTTTAAAAATGGAAAAAGGGATATAGAATAACATTTGTTAAATAATTACCATTATAATGGTTACAGTTGTTAATATTTCATTATGTTCAATAATGAATGCTTGCTTTGTTCTCCAGGCGTTTGGCTGCATTGACCAAGACAGAGATGGTGTTATCAAAAAACAAGACCTCAAGGAGACTTATGGACAACTAGGTTCTGGCTCATTGTTTTCTTTCATCTTTTACTCACTGACCTATCCATAATATAAGATCCATAGTAAAAGATTCAAAAACATAGTTATGACAAACTTCACAGTTAATCACCTTTGCCCATGTTATCTTGAAATGTGTTTGTGCGTGTGTGTGTGTGTGTGTGCGTGTGTGCGTGTGTGCGTGTGTGCGTGTGTGCGTGTGTGCGTGTGTGTGTGTGTGTGTGTGTGTGTGTGTGTGTGTGTGTGTGTGTTTCAGGAAAGCTCAATGTCAATGATGAAGAGCTAGAAGAAATGTTGAACGAGGGAAAGGGTCCAATCAACTTTACGGTGTTCCTCAGTCTGTTTGGAGAGAAACTAAATGGTGAGACCTGTTAAATACTTGTTATGCATCGAAACAAAAATGGAATTGAGTGATCATGTTCCACCCTTCCAGGTACTGACCCAGAGGAAACCATACTCGCTGCCTTCAAGCTCTTTGACCCTAATGCAACAGGCTCCATCAACAAGGATGAGTAAGAATTAATTAATCTCAATCACAGCCGTCGTTTTTATATTTGTAATATTTCTTATACCACTTTTTATATTTTTGGAATTGCCCTAACGTTCCGCCTTTACTTTTTTAAATCCAGATTTAGGCGGTTATTGATGAACCAGGCTGACAAATTCACAGGAGAAGAGGTTAGTAATTTACATTCTTTACACACAATACTGTTTTTTGTTCATTACGAATTGGGTCACACATAGACATATTTATTTTAATAGTCTAACCTGATCACCTAGGTGGACCAGGCATTTGCAGTAGCTCCTATAGACGTGGCTGGGAACCTGGACTACAAGTCTCTCTGCTACATCATCACACATGGAGATGAAAAGGAAGACTCCTAAACATATTCTGTTGTTTTTCCTGGTTCTAATAAAGTCGTTCAACTAGTTTTTTAGTATATATTCCATAATAGGGCTTACTTGTTGTCTTGCAAAGTTATTTCAATTGCATTGTAAGTTGAAAATGTACCCGGTTGATTAGTTGCAAAAATTAGCATAATAAGTAAATATGTTGTGCAACTGTTGATTCTGTACCTTTTTACATCATTTCAGCAAAATAAAGTGTGCCCTGCAAATATCAATGAAAACATAAAAATAAGGAAATGTGAAATTAACCAAAAAAATTAAAAAACGCAAGGAAACAACACCACGGTCAGAAAAACTCTTGCGTTTCCATCATGAGGTCAACATTCAGGCTTCTCAACACATTCGGGACTAAGTGCAATTCCAATCTTATTGGTCAATGTTGCTATGGATACAACAACAAACCCCCCCCCCCCTCCAATAAATTCCACTCCCAGGCAGTCCCATTGTCCTTGTTCACAAAGATAACCAGGACACAGCAACACCAGTGGGGTTTAAAGATTGACTCTTAAGCTGTTCCCTTAACCAAGAGCCAGACATCAGTACTTTTACCAAAAGTACTTTTTTGAGGGTGAAATGTAGGTCTGGTTACAACCATGCCCATTTCCTCTGGAGCAACCGGCCGAGTGGCCGTAGGACTAGACACGGCCATAGCCTGGACACCAGATGGGGTGACGAAGGAGACCAAACTGTATAACAGGAGCAACGACTCTTACCTAAAACGGTGAGTTAACACTTTTCGATACTGTTAATGCTGCAAGTGATGTACTGTAAGATACTTAGAAGGACATCTCAATTAGGCATACCATTTTGAGCATTCTATGGCACAAGAATTTCCTTCGGGATGAATACATTTGTATCTTATCTTATTTCCTCTACAAACAAATTGTATTGAAGGAAATACTCTTACAAGCTATTTGAGTTCAGAATCTGAACTTTAAAACAATTAGCTACATTGTGCAGAACATCTACACTTTGAATTACAGTCTGTTCAGTACGTACCGTCTTATCAAAGTGGTTTTTTTAAGGCCTTCTGTTTAGGGGCCCTTTCAAAAGTTACAGTCAACCATCGCTTAGCAATCAAAGCCCTGTTGACACAGGGTGTCTGAATCAATAGCAACCTGTGTGTCATCTGAACAGTGCAGGTTAAGATAATGACATTAGGCATTCATCAGCCTCATAAATGTTTCATTTGGATGTGTTTCTCCTGGCTGCTTTGCTCAGGACAAATTTGTCATGCAGAAATGAATGCTTGAATGCTCTAAGTGGACCATTGTGCATCTTCAGTGTTTTAGTGCTACCTTCTATGTTTCCGGCTTGTTGATTACAAAAACACTATGTTGCTCTTCCGAAATGTAAACTATTGATTTCTCCCTTTTGGCAGGTATCTGGAATCTACACAGAGACTAAGGAAGGGAAGCGGTGGTACAGGGGTAAGTGGTATATCAGATTTTCAAAATCACACAATGGACTCAGTCTTATTATACATCCACAGTTTTCACTGACATTTTGGAAACACCCTGACACCAATAACTGATGCCAACTCTTGGCATCAGTTATTTATTAAACCCCATATTGTCGTATTTCATCACAGGATGCCAGTCCTCCACACAATGGCGAGGATGACGGTGAGAAACATTGAATTTACAGATCAAGCTAAATGACTCGGGAAGGTACTGAATGTTTTTCTACATTTTAAAAAGGGACCACAGAGAAGTCTCGAGGCAGTGATGATGAATCGGAAGAGAAACTGTCAAGCGACAAGAGTTTAAAGAAGACAAAAACATGCACCCTGCTATAAAGGCCACCCACCATCCATGGACTTTGTTTGTCTGCAATGCCTGACACCATGATGTATTATTTAATTGCCAACACCTCCCTGTTACATTTTGGTAACCTTTCACCTTTGGACTTGTAAAGTTTGGTAATTGTTTAATGACTGGTGATGTTTTACTTAATATTAAAAATGCCCTTACTGCCATTATAAACGGTTTTAGAAGTTAATTATTTACCACAGTCTGAGTGTTACGTACTTGAACGAGAAACAAGTGTAAAACAACAGCTTCACATTCCTCTCTACGCTAGCTATGTGCTCAGGCTCCATTCTTTTCTTGCTCAGATCTGATCTTTTCACTTGACTGTTCACGTTGTGGCTGAATTGCCATAGATCAGATATGTAATCATATCTAGAACAGCTCTGATGTAAAGGGAAGTGATTTCAACATGTAAAACAGTTGGAGAGTTTCTTACATTGTAAATGACGATGTCTCATAAGCTTGTGCAACAGTTTGGAAATTAAAATGTATCTTGGCTTTCAGTCACTAGATGTGAGATAAAGCGATAGAGAGATAAATAGATTGGGACAGAGAAATATGGTGGGACACATGGGAGAAATATTACAGGAGAGATTTTACATTTATTCTAAAGAAAACAAGCTTGTTTCATAAATGTTTCCCTGTTGGGCATCAAAGGTAAAATGGCAGCACACAGGTGAATCCATTTAGTTTGTTCGGTCGGTTCATGTTCTTCATTACTCCATTTAAAGATACCCATGCTTGTTGTTGTGGAGAATCCTTCCTTCAACAGTCAAAAGTAATCCTTTCCAGGCCCCGCGCCTATGAGGACATATTCAGTCAGCAGTATTCAACATCCAGTCCAATCAAATAGCCATCAGCCAGGACTTGCTGAGGACGAGTCTGTTACCACTTCCACTCCACTTTGTCCCTTTTAGTCACTGTTGCTGCTGTCCTCTCCCACCACCATACTGCTGTACTGCTTCTGCTGCTGCTCCTTGAACGATTCCTTGACCTTAGCCCTCTTCAGGCCTCCATCCCTGCAAGGGGGGGCGGAGACAGGCACGTTGGTTTAAGCTGACTGTTACGTCCTTTGTAACAGCACATGTAGCATGAGCATCACCGACCTCAAAGGGAGTGTGTATGTGTGTGTGCGTGATAATGAAAGGGAAGTCTTACCACTGCAGATCTAATAGTCCACCCTGGTGAGCAATGGCTGATTTAACTCTGTTGGCAAACTGGACTGCATCTTCATTCTCCTGTCATCATTATCATCAATAACAAACAAACAAAAACAGTATGAACTTTGTGCGTGAGGTGATCATGAGCTTATACAAATGTTTTGGGTTAACACAGAAACGTGCATAGAACTGTAGTTGGATGTATTTGATTTTATGGTTGTCAACCGACCTGTTGATGCATGGGTGGCAGATACCAGACATCACAGACCAGTGCCCAGCTGGTCATCATCCTGAGCAGGTAGCTGACCATGTTGTATTTTGAACTGTTCCAGAAGGCATCTCCAAACTTCAGGTCGTACTGCGGGACAATCCACAGAGGTCACATGATAAACTGTTCTGCATGACAAACTCCTACAGGTTGATTAAGCTGTGAGTGGAGCAGTTTTATTTAGTTGGATACTTTTTCAAAACAAAAAAGATGGCTGCAGTGAGGAAGTTACACAGAAGTTTGAAGAATAAAGCGAAGACGTGACGTGATGCAGGTGCAACATGTGTAGATGTCCGTGTGGAGTTGCCGTACTTTAATGGCGACTGGGTATATCGTTCCTCCAATCTCAAAGCTTCCCTTTTTGAACATCATCACAGAGGTGTTGTTGATGCAGGTGCCTGTAGGAACCAGAGGTAAGCCATGCTTTCCAAATTCTCATAAAAAAAGTATAGCCAAGTTATTTTCATTTTATTTTTCCTTGGCACCCTGGGACCAAACAGCCAATCAGCAGCAGACCCAAGAGAACTAGAAACACTCCCTGTGTCCCATCTGTTACAACAACAAACTCCACCGATTACTTTATAGTCGTCATGGTAACACTTACCCTCTGGGAAAATCAGTATGGGAAGTTTTGTCTTGTCGTTTACATGGTCTCTCAACCTGCAGTAGAAGAAGCGTAGACAAGTGTTCATGGAAAGAGAATTAACTGAAAAAGAGTCAAGGTTTTGATCCTTTGTGGATGTGTATATGAACAGGATCATATCTGAGAAGATGTATTAGCATTAACAAAGATATTTAGAAGCAGCTTTGAAAGGAAATCCCTGTACCTAGTCAAGGTATGACGCACTTACAGAGTATACTGGGAAACCCCTTTAACACTTTATCTTTATTGTCATTTTTATATGCGGCATTCTTGGGACAAGAATACCTCTTGGTCACTAGGTGGCGATCTTTCATCTCAGCCCTTTCGAACCAGACGTGAGGACAGGACCGCACCATGGCTCTCTGGAGCACTCCCATCAACCCCCCGTGGACCTGGCCCACCTGAGGAATGCATGGTAATCAACAAATCACAGACTTATTTGGCACTACGCCACCTTTTCAGGGCATCACCATTTTTCTTCTAAATAATTTTGCTGCTATAGTTTAGCGCAGACCGAATCTATTAGGAGGGAATATTCCATGGGTGAATGGGTTTTGTACTTTAGACAAACAAATGAATCATTGATTAATTAATTTACTGCTATTTAGTCATTTTGCAGACACTTCCATCCAATGCAACTCACAGTATATATATATACACCTACCTACTCATTAATGAGTAGGTATGTTTCTTTCTCAAACGGTTGAGGCTTCGAACCCAGAACCTTTCTGATAACCCCTAGGCTAGGCTATCCTACCCCTATAAATAACTAAGAATTTTCAAAAAGGGTGATCAGCTGATGTGATCGTGCAGATTCAGGACTATTTTTTCTTTGTGCACGAGACCGGTGTACATGTGTTACTTCCTTACTGCAGCATATGACTTCACTTACCATGGCGTAGCATCCATCATTACAGAGAATCACAATATCGATGGGAGAAGTGTGATTGGCAACACAGATCCCTCCCTTCTGGGGTTTGTTTTCTCTGTGGGAAGCAGAGAATGAGAAGGAGATAAGGGCTTCAGATAATACTACACGGTTCTTACTTTCGTGGGGTCAGTGGACGGGGAAGCGTTTTTTTCCTCACTTGTTGTGATAGTGAATAGCTGCAGAGAGACCTCTGGCACAGATCCTGTAGCACATCAAATGCACCCACTCGCTCAGCCAGGTCTTAATCCTGTCAACATAATCACAACAAATAATCCATGGGAAGAACGTGGGAAAGGAGTGCATAGGATAGCCCAAATGTGATCACCGCTGAGTAAGTAAGTAGGTTGTTTTGTAATAACCTCCCGTTTGGTAGAAGCCCGACAGCAGATGTTCCTATGACGAGCCAGGAGAGACCAATAGTAGCCAGGGTAATTCTATGTGAAATAAAAACAGATGTATTTTCCATTCGATTGTAATGGCTTTAAACATGAATTGTTCCACAGCACAAAATGGAGTCACAAAAGTTTTATCACCCAGGAACTGAGTGAAAGAAATAAAATGTACATGTTTAATTTCTTTCACTCAGATCCTGGGTTTGAATTGATTGCTGATGATGACGTTGACTGTTTTCTACTGAGCAGGGTAGTTTAGACAGGTCATAATGATAATAATATGTAGGGTTTGGGAACCTGAGCGGGGCGAGGATGCAGTATCTGATCAGGACGCCTAAGCCGTAGACCAAAGTCAGCTTCAGGCTGATGTAGTGGAAATCGTTGTTGGTTCGGGTCAACAGGTTCCACGATACCAACTCCTCAGAGGAGAACCGTTGGGTCACCTTCCATACGACACAAATTATACATTATACGAAGTCAGGTGTCTGTCGACCTAACTGTCTATCTCAACAACAATGGCTACCTCAACTGTCAAAATGTAAACTGTTTACAAATACTTCTTGCATTTATATTTATAATGCAATTTAAAAATGCGTACGCATATGTGTACACACTCACACTCAAAATGTGTACATAGATGTATTTTGTGTGCGTTTGTATTTTTTGAAATGTTTTAATCTTATTGTCTGTACTTTTTGTTGTGCCATACACATTTTTGGTCTTATCTTAGTCAAGTGAAATAGTATTTATTATGTAATTTAAAAAGGTTGATTTGAGAAAAGGCCTATGCAGACCATTACTATATCATTACTATAACAGGAACAGACATACTTCTTCCATAACGGCGCTTAGTGGACAATGTAAGGCAGTCGATTTACCTCATCTTCTACAATGCTTTCAATGCCTTGACGGGTGAAATAGAAGGAGTCACTAAATGTGAAGTCGCCACCTAGCGGTTGTTTTGGGCGACTGCGTCTGAGCTCCTCAAACTCTTTCTCCATAGAGTCGTTCCCCCTCTGGATCAGACCTGATTCAGCACAAACAAAACAGAACATTTCCAAATAATTTCCAAATAATGATCTAAAGCATTACCGAGGAATCAAAGCTCTGAGAAACGCAGGAGATCAGAAAAAGGAACCGCTCACTCTCTCTTCAATATGACAATATCGATAATTTTATTAACCAAAGTGAAAGGTACGTGATCCTCAAAGATAAACTATCATTTATCTCTAACTAAACACTTCACACACACACACACACACACACACACACACACACACACACACACACACACACACACACACACACACACACA
>JAOPJO010000008.1:20472217-20484495 GCA_027123675.1 Molva macrophthalma | reverse complement strand
GATAGATAGATAGATAGATAGATAGATAGATAGATAGATAGATAGATAGATAGATAGATAGATAGATAGATAGATGGCTATTGCCACTCTGGATGAAAGAGCTTTTATGAATATTTGTGTCAGCTCTGGTCAGTTGAGGATCACAGGCTTCTGAATGAAGATCATGGTTGACCATAGATTAACTCTGTATTTGTTTGTCCAGTTACTGTACCAGGAGACCAACCCTGGTATAAAGTACGAGTACACCGTCAAGAAGACCCCGACTACCGGGAACGAAGTGACGGATCCTGTGTACATCTGGAGACACGGTGCATGGACAGACTGCAGCACCACATGTGGCCAAGGTAGGTATTGACCCATTTTCCTTCCCATTTTAAGTGGACTTAGCACTTCAAATCTTGATTGTATTTAAACATTCCATTGGTCTTGTCTGTGATTTTCTCCACCCCTCCTCTCCTCCACCCCTCCTCTTCTCCACCCCTCGGCCTGGCCTGCCTGCTTCTCCCAGGGCTGCAGCACCAGCCTGCGCGTTGCTTCGAGGTGGACATGGGCGTGGTGGACGAGACCCAGTGTGACCCCACCATCCGCCTGGAGGATCGACACCGCAAGTGCAAGAACATGGACTGCCCAGCTAGGTCTGTGTACTACTGGACACAACCCCTGTGTTGTCCCCAAGGATTTGTCCTTTTTTATTGAATGTATTATTTAGCCATGTGTTGTTGTTTTTTACGAAGTAAAGTCATAATTCAATTTCGATAAATAGTTATTATCACTTGTGTGATACATAAGTGTCTCATTAAACATTGTATTAAGTGCGTCCTGTAAATGATTATATGTAAAGAAAAGAAACAGCTCAGGTTAAGATCCCTATCGGCTGTATTATTCCATATACTCCTTACACTCCTTAGATATGGAACAAAACAGCCTTCTATCTTCTCAGGCATAGAAGATACTATAATTACAGTAAATCACGCTAGTTGCTAGGCAAAGCGCAAAGCAAAGTTATGCACAAATGCCGACCTGACCTCCCGACAGACGGGCGCATGACTTTGTCACATGACAGAAGCAGAGCCAGAATCATTGGACCGCTGGTTGCACTCAGCCTTGAACAGAAATGACGCGCCTCCACTTCCTTCCTGGAATGGCTTGTATCACATGTGATGACGTGTCTGTCCCCCGTACCTCGTGTGTTTCTGCCAGGTGGTGGGTGGGGGGTTGGCAGCATTGCAGCACCACCTGCGGGGCGGATGGGGTGCGGAAGCGCACTGTGCTGTGTGTCCGTACGGTGACCGGGGAGGAGAGGGTGCTGCACCCCATGGACTGCAAGCATCTCCTGAAACCCAAACCTATAGTGCCCTGCAGCAGAGAGGTTCCCTGTGGACAGGACTGGGCTGTGGGCGCGTGGGAAGCGGTATGCCCTCTGGTCGTTAACGTTTGTGTTTGTATGGCTCCGAGAGATCGGCGCGTCTCCCGTTGTGTTTCGATCTAGGCTGGATAGATTGTACAATCGTTCTTTATCTCTTGCATTGTTTGCAACTATGAAACCCTGCTTTGGTGTTTTCCTCCCCCGTATGTTTTACCCTCAATCGTTTTCTTTTTTGTCTTCCCTCCAGTGTCCGGTGACGTGCGGCGGAGCAGTCCGATCCCGGTCGGTCGCATGCGTGTTGGCGCCTCAGAGGACCTGCGATCCCACCACCAAGCCTCGCTCCCGGTCGCTGTGTGCCCTGCAGAGCTGCCCCAACTCCAGCCTGCGCAGACGCCCGGGGCCCCCGACCAAATACCGCCGCATTTTCCCGCCTAAAAGCAGGTCTAACGCGACGGTGCACCCCAAGGTCCCAACGACACCCATCGCCGCTGGTGCAACATCTACACCCTTCCCTACGTCCTCTTTGTGGGAGACAACGACGGACAGAAGAACAACCGTAACCCCCGGCGATGGGACCACCGGGATTCTGGATGGCGACGACGATTACGAGTTTGACATCACAGTGAGGGGAAATCCGATCGTGAAGAAGCGGAAGGGTGGAAAACCCGCCGCGACGGATCCCAGTGCTACAGCAGAGAACCCCGAGGGCAACCGCGCAGAGGAAGAAGAGAGGGATGGGGGAGAGGATGGAAGCGCAGAAGACGGGGTCACCTATTCTCCCACCTTTGACTCTGATAACGAGAAGGCAACGAATGGGAAGGGCATTATCGATCTAGATGTCACACCTACAGCCCAGTTGGTTGTGACTCCTATCCGGTCACCCGGCCAAACCACAGCACACTCGCTCCGGGGCACCAGGGCACCCGCTACAAAGGCCTACACCGCCACCCCACGCGCCAGCACTGGTACATGGGCCGCAAAGACGGCGCGTCGCCACGCCCTCTTTGAACACCACACGACGCCTTTGAGCAATCCATCCACCGACTGGTCGCACAGGGTACACCACACAACCGCCGGCAAGCCCGAGAGCCACTCGGTCGCGTTGAACGATCACCGAGCGGCGACGCGGGCCCCGGCATCGTTTACTCAAAAGACGTCGACGACCACCGACAGCCCTCGGACCACCGCGCACATCGCTAAGCTGAAGAAGCTGGCGGATGCTTCCAAGAAAAACAGAGCAGCGCCACCCTCTAAGAGACACTCCGCTCCCGCCAAAGAATACACCCATCCCGCCAAGCCTCGACCAAGACCCAAGCGTCCCGCGGCCGGCAACGCCACGGGGCATGAAAGCAACCTGATGGCCGGACAGCCCGTCACCAGGGATGTGTTCTGGGTGGCAGGGAACTGGAGCGAGGTGGGTTCTTCTGATTCGTCCCGCTGCAGTACATTCCATGGGGCTTATTCACCTAGAGGCCATCTCGGCCTCCATTTTATTCCGCGTTCATTCTAGCGTTTAGAACCAACATGGCCGCTACGTGAATCATATCCCCCCCCCCCCCCCGTATCTGTTTTTTAACTACAATGCGACTGCACCAGAGACGAGGTAAGCATGGGACATGTGTGTGTGTGTGTGTGTGTGTGTGTGTGTTCTCGTTTGGCCAGTGTTCTACGACCTGCGGGATCGGTGCGGTGTGGCGGACCGTCATGTGCAGTTCCCAGAACGACGAGGACTGCGTGAGCCTGCAGAGACCGGAGCCTGCGCGCACCTGTCACCTGCAGCCCTGCGCCACCTGGCTCAACAGTAACTGGACCAAGGTGTGTTTCCTTTGTGTTTGTTGACTAGTCATTGTGTTTGTACAACAAAAAACAAACAAAAAAACGGAAACAGGTCTTGTTGAAAACAATGTGCAGGTGAGACCGGAAAAAAATCAACAAGTGTCTCACCCGGTCAAATCGCAAAATTAAGGAAATCAAAATAGCTGTCAGGGTAAGATTAAGAAACTACAAACAACAAAGGAAATTAAATACAAAAATACATTCATAGTAAATGAAATATTATAAAGAATAAGTGCAATAAATGACCACTTGCTAGTGGTATATGGCAAATTAGATTAGGATTAGACACTTGAATATACTCAAAACTGCTTTCACTTATTTTACACATATATTTAAATATATTCACACATGTATTTAAAAAAACTGGTGTTATCTTTATCTGTGGGCCACCTCAGCACGTTCTGCGTGATGGAGCTCAGGGATCATGTCCATAAACCTTCTACCACTCACCCACATGACACGTGCATGTTTTAAACTGTTGGCCATCTTGAATGATTTAAACCTTGTCGATGTAAAATAAACTATGCAATGGATCGCACACGCTGCTGAATGATTTCCATCATTGGTATTGCCTTTCCACAATCTCATTGGTCGTCAGATCCGGACACTTTGATCTGCACATGGTTGTTTCTTCTTCTTCTTCTTCTTCTTCTTCTTCTTTAACCCTCACTGTTCTTCCTTCTTATTAGTTGTGTCTTTCTTTTCTTGTTCTAGTGTCCAGAGGACTGTGGGATAGTTGGCAGACGGCAGCGGGACGTCCAGTGTGTGGATGCGCAAACTAAACGGCCTCTAAGACCTTTCCATTGTCAAGCCTTATCTACCAGGCCCCCCAGCACCCTGCCCTGCCCCCACAAACCATGCTTGACCTGGGACACGTCACCCTGGGGAGAGGTGAGGACGACACCAACCATCCATCCATCCTCCATCCATCCATCTATCTATACATCTATCCATCCATCTCTCTATCTATACTTCTATCCATCTATCCATCCATCCTCCATCCATCTATCTATACATCCATCCATCCTCCATCCATCTCTCTATCTATACATCCATCCATCCTCAATCCATCTCTCTATCTATACTTCTATCCATCCATCCATCAATCCTCGATCCATTCATCTATCTATACATCCATCCATCCTCCATCCATCTCTCTATCTATACTTCTATCCATCCATCCTCCATCCATCTCTCTATCTATACTTCTATCCATCCATCCACCTTCCCATCAATCCATCCAGCCATCTATCATCCATTCATCCATTCATCTATCTCTCCATCCATCCATCCATTTCTGTCCGTCTGTACAGTGTGTCTTTCAGTCTGTATGTCTGTCTCCATGTATGTATGTATGAATTTAGGTATGTACGTATGTATGTACGTATGTATGTATGTATGAATGTATGTATGTATGTATGTATCTATGTATCTATGTATCTATGTATCTATGTCTGTCTCTCTGTCTGTGCAGTATTTGTTTATGGCTGTCTGTCTGTACCGTATGTATATATGTATGTCTGCATGACATGAGTTCCTGTAGAAGTTTCTCATCTCATCCATGATATACTCTCAGACATTTCACGCCTGTCCTCATGGTAGCGCCAGTATGGCATGGCATGCTATGGCTAGTGTTATGGGGACCTAACCATGCGTTGTTGGGTCCGCCCTCCTCAGTGTTCCCGGAGCTGTGGTGGAGGGGCCCGGGAGCGGCTGGTGTCCTGCCCTGTGCCCCGGCGCTGTAGCGCCTCACAGAGGCCCAACAGCACCGATCCGTGCCCGCTGAGGCCCTGCACACACTGGGGACCCAGCGACTGGAGCCCGGTCAGGCCCCCATGATATACATCTTCATACTGATATCTACATTTAGTATTAAAATCAAATGCTTTCTTACTTTAATACTATAAATATAATAATATATTATATATAACTATATCACTTTGTTATTTAATATTAAAGTCAAGCATGCACATAGGGTTTTTTTCACCTTAAAAGAATGTGAGGATAACAGGATTATGTAAGTATTATAGTCATGACAGTTCTGTGTCTGTGTGTGTGTGTTCAGTGCTCTGTGAGCTGTGGTGGGGGCGTTCAGCAGAGGGAGATGAAGTGTGTCAGCGAGGAGGACTCTGCTGTGATGGATGACGGCCTTTGTGACGAGACCACGCGGCCAGGCACACATGGGAAGTGCAATATTCAAGAATGCAAGGACCACACAGGTACAAATCACTCACTGTTTACTATTTTACCCTTTAGTCATTTAGCACTTTTATCCAAAGCCACTTACAGTGAATCTTTTCAGATAAATGTACTTAATGAGCAGGTAGGGTGCCAAGGACAGGTAGGCTGTGGACATTGGGGAATTGAACCCAGACCCTTTTGCCTGGGGGTCAAACACCCTAACCACTAGACTGGTCTTATCCAGATTTAAACCTGGTCCTATGCATTGACTCCATTATGTATTTGAAACTCCCCATTCCTTTAGCAAATATTTTTATCAATATGACTTTGCTCTGACAGAGTCCGTTGTATGCTGGAATCTACATCCACGGTTTGTCCATCGCAGTCTTTTTCTGAACATCCCTTCCTGTGTTTGTGCTTCAGGTGCACCGTGCAAGAAGAACAGCATCACCTCTCGCTTCTGTGACAAGCTGAAGCTGCTGGGTCGCTGCACCATGCGCTCAGTCCAGAGACAGTGCTGTGTGACCTGTGGGGCGTAAACCACAGTGCACACTGACCCCAACCCTGACTCTAATCCTGACCCCAAATGCCCCGATATACCTAAAACAAAATCGAAAAGGGCTTGTTGTTATAGGCTGTCGAACTGCTGTCGAAACGCAACAATTTCAACAGGGTACAGTTATGTCACTGCAATTTGTGGGCTGTTCAATCACATGAGTTGCATTGAGGTTAGACACAGTCTTTCACATGGTGTTGTTGACCAATTACAGATAGTGGCGTGTCAGTGTGTGTGTGTAAAGGGTTCAGCAAGTTTGGCTGTGGGCCCTGCACTCACTGGGGCGATCTAAACCCAATGTGGTGCTATGATTTTCATGCAAAATTGCACGTTTTTCTGTGGGAACACGCCAATTTTGATTTTGTTTTAAGAATATCAGGGCCCTAACCCTGCAGTGATCATATCCCATTCCATGGAAAAATCCTTACTCACTACTACTACTACTACTCACTATAAAAACAGACTTACCTCTATAAGCAATCAGAGTGCCTCTTTTCAATTATATTCCAATCAGGATGGGTTCCTGAGATATTTTTCCCTTTAAGAGTCTGATTTGGTTCAGGATAAGGATTTTGTGTGGTTACGGTAAACAGGTGGGAAAAAAGGGAATTTCATTCATGCTGTCTATCTTTCATTGTTAATGATGATAAATGACAATTTCTCATCAATAATTAGTGGACAAACCTGTTCATACCATGTTCATCAATCACATAATCACAACCTCAAGAATCTGTGTTGTGGAGGTTGTTACAGAAATTCAGTGGAAGTATTTATTGGACTTATTGGTATGGTATTGCTTTTAACATGGCCTTCAGCAGTATTTTTGAAAAACAATGTATCAATCGAAATCCTAAAATTAATATTCTCCCTTTGTCACCTTGAGTCATCGGGGGTTTGGAGGGACACAGTAGGTATGAATTGTGTTCAGTTGAACCCAAATAAGATTATGATGAATCATACTACTTTAATTAGCTCATAAGGGAGTAAAATACAGTGGAACCCAATATATGAAACCACTGCTCTCTGTAAAAGCACAATGTCCCTATGGTTTCTGGAGAAGTGGTGTTTATATTCCTTCCTAAGTTCTTAAGTTCACAGCCAGAATTTACTTGGGAATTATATATAATTGTATTATATCATAAAAAATTGTAAAAGCAGAATGTAAATAAAAAAATGGTGCCTTTCTCTACATAAGACAAACAATGATAGTTACCTTTTTATACTTATAGGTTTAGTTTTGCCCTTGCTTACATCATTGCTTATGTTCTCCGAGCTGGAACAATATGTTTACACTTTTTACGTGTTGTTTTTCGGGTCAATATGCTATGTATATGATTGTCTATCATAGCTTTGGTCAGCTACAGAGCCTGTCCTGTTCTTTATCCAACCTGCGGTACCCTTCCTGTGTTTGATTGACATTTGAATTTGACAAATGAGAATGAGGTGTTGCGGGTCATCCCTCTCAGCTCCTGAGACAGGGGCTGTGTGTTTATGAAAAGAAAAGACACGAGCATTTACTACTATTGTTATTCACTCTGTTACACATGTCTCAACCAATAAAAACGTTTGCCGTGAAAGTGCTTTGCAGAACATGTACATTGTGACTTTTTTTCCCAACGCTTTAATTTGTGTTTGTGGATGTTCTTCGCACTACAAAGCTTTTTAATATGCAGGTTTGTTGCTGACGTGATTTGTATATTCCTTCAAGTAATAACAGTATACATAATAACTGAAACTCTAAAGCCAGCATACTTGGATTGACTAAAGCTATTTTATGTCAACTTAACACAAAAATAATATTTTACTCATCACCGTTAAACCCCATTTAAGCTGTTGACGTTTGTTAAACTACAGTTTAAACAAGCGACTAAAACATCAAAACGGTTGTGTTCATTGGTGAGAGTAGAAAGAATCGAACTCCAATGTACTACACCGTAGTGTGGTTTGCAACAGCTTTTAATTCCAATTTATGACTGCAGCATTTTATTTATTATTTTATCGTCATATACTTTTCTTTTACATTTCTCTTCCATTTTCTTTTTTTAATGTGACTCCTACCTTTGCCAAGCCCTATGAATGGCCTCGAGTCTGAAGGGGGCTATGTAAACAGTGTCGTGCCTGTAGGGATGTTATCGGAAAGCCGTCTGGGTCCCTGCGTACTTCTCCATACCGGTGATATGCCTCCTGACCTCACGGGTCCACAAGGTCCTTCTCACCTCGGATGGTCTGCTGCCACTGGATCTGCAGAACCCTTCGGCACCGCGATCTCTTTCACGGATCGGGTTCAAGCTGGCCCACATTTCCCAGGCCTACCGGTGCCAGAATAACCCGACACGAACACGACCGCAGCTGCAGGTCCGAGTTCTCTGTAACTGTCAATCAAGGCCGGGGAGCACAGAGTTAGTCAGCAGTAATGTAAGGAGTAACAGAACACCGGGCCAATGTGGGATCAGCATGTCTCAGATGCAGTCAGCACATGTGTGTGTGTGTGTGTGTATGTGTGTGTCTGTGTGTGTGTGTGTGTGTGTGTGTGTTAATATGTGTGTGTGTGTGTGTGTGTGTTTTTTATGTGTGTGTGTGTCTGTGTGTCTGTGTGTTTCAGTGTTTGAGTGTGTGTGCCTGCCTGCCTGCTGTGTGTTTACATGACTGAACGAATTGCATTACCTAACATGACACTTAACCGTGTCTCCACTCTATGTTATGTCATTGTGCGTTGCTTGATTGAAACTCTCTTGATTTAGTGTTGTGGGAAAAGGATTTTTATTGGATCTATTTTACCTTTTTTTATTTTGTATCATTAATTGGAAATATTCACTGTGTGCCTCCTGGAGAAACCAAGGAACTTTCTTTTTTGACTTACCCTATTGGTCTCATGTATATATTTTTTTAAAATGTGTCTTGAATAGTTACAATTCACCCTTGCTATGATATTGTTTTCTGAGTGGTTCATACTATTTCTGCTGGAGTTCTTTACTAAACCACCATTAGAATGATTAATATACCAGTCAGTGAGTAACGTGTTTACTGAGCTTATCCGCAGTGTCATCACCTCATGTTGCCCTGAACAGGAAAACTGCTTACAAGTTTCAGCATCTCTCTCTCTCTTGCACCGGTGCCTGACCTGTAAGTAAATTACTTTGCCCTGCCGAAACCGGGTCTCGGCTCCGAGGGATGATGTAAGCGCCCCGTACAGGACGGGGGGTATAACATAACAAACACCCCATCGCTCACTAAAAAGCAGGAAACAGCAACCTCATGGAGGATACTAGACACCCCTCCTGCTCAACAGGCCAGGAACACATTAAACATTTACACCTGATGACCAGCAGGAAAAAAAGGACCCGCGATTACCAGGCGAGCACATGTTTGTGAAGCCTCCCTGTGCAACATGAGATAACACATCCCCCTACCCCACCCCAACCCCCACCTCCACCACCCTCCTTTCTTGTGTGATGTACTGAAAGCTGTGCCATTACAACAGAGCAGTTGTTTGACCCTGGCCACTTAGCAGGCAAAGCCTAATGTAAACGCCATGGGAAGGCCTGGCGGAGGATCAGCCATGGGGCTCATTCACCTAGCGGCCATCTTGGTTCTAAATGCTAGCTGGGTGGGGTAAACACCAGCTGGGTGGAGGAACCTAATGACTATCTTGGTTCTAAGTGCTCACCGGGCGGTTGAACTAGCATGGCGGTTCCCCCCGCCATGCTAGTATTTAGAACCAAGATGGCCGCTAGGTGAATGCGAAATTCCGCAATCAGTTCCACCACCCGGGCTGACTCAGCTTGTACTGGAACCAAGAAGGCAGCCAGGTAAATAAGGCCCATGGAATGCAATCTGCAGGCGGGCTGGTTCTGCAGCTTAGCGACCCGAGGGAGAGGTCCAGTCTGGTGACGCTCATCTGGGCTCCATCAGATGCACGCATTTCCTCAGGCATCTAGACTGGCATCCCAGTACCAAACCTGTTGCTTTAGTAAAGCCTCAGCTCTGCCTCTGCTCCTGCCCCATCAGTACACACAGAGAGCAAAGACACACACATGGTTTGCATAGGTCAGTCGAGTTGTTGGTGTGAGATTGAGTTCGCTTGGTTCCTAAGACCTTCAGGGTCTGGGAGTGAGGGAGTGAGGTGCCTGCCTTTGAAAGTAAAACATCTGCCTAATGATAGTACATGACAACAAGAGGCCCCCGCCCCCCAGATCCACATACACACACATAAAACGCACGCAGACGTGCACACACACACATACACACACACACACACACACACACACAAACACACACACACAAACACAGACACACATGCACACGAGATTGGCCGAGGGTAAGTTAGTTTGGTTGGTTTAGTGATTTTTTTTCCTTGTTGAACTTGGGAACAATGGACACAGGGAGCATTGCATTGCCAACAGTCCAACACCACCTTCTAGTTTTATGCTCATCAAATGTTCTGCCACAGTAAGAGCCGTAGAATTTTATGTGAGCAGCATGCCCATTTTTTGTTAAATATGGCTTGGAGTAACATCACTATGTGCTACACATTTGTCCGAACCTGTGATGGTTCACAGGTTTAAAAAACATATATGTAGGCCTACATATTTGAATGAGGTTGTTAAAGTCGCAATGTGTAAGATAGTGCCACTAATTTGTAGAATATATCAGTTATAGGATGTGATTTAATCGATAACAGTATTGAAATCACTATCGATCGGCATTGACTACAGATATGTCCAGGTTATTTTAGGCCACGAGCTAGTAGGAATGTTACGTATTGCAACTTTAAATCCAAGGCAGCAAACTAATTGTATGTTTGACACATATTGAACAGTAGATTTGATCTTAACACTAGTGGGTCTACTGTTAGCCTCTGTATTAAGTATTTCTATTTGACTATATTTCCTGTTTACTAGTATATAACATACATTCAATATATTATAAGATGATTGTATATAGAAACATTGTATTTAACCTGTAAGTCTCATCGAGATTGTACACCTCAAAAGAGACATGATAGCAGCACAAGGGTACAAAGAATACAAATGTAATAATATCAAATGTATAATATAATAATACAAAAATAGAATATATATAAAATGTTAGTGTGCATGCTATAAGTGAATAAAACTTTCTTACCTGGCATGGTCATATACCAGTCTGTCCACCATGTGCACTCTATAATGATAAAACAATGATTACATGTGTTCTTCATCGATTAGTCTTCCTTTGGCAAGTAGATGCAACACACAGTAATGAATTTCGATTTCGGCGGTTTTACTTTTCATTGCCTTTATTGTAAAGGCGTTTTTTTGGTTTGTTTTCAGAATCATCATGCCAGTTTCACCAAAGCCATAGCCCATGGCCAGGGATCAGGAAGCCATTTCTCAATTGTACCAACTTTTGTTTTGAACCTAAAAATGCAATTTAGAAACGACCGATCATTTAAGATGCACTAAAATCTGAGGCTCGTGCGAATTGAGGACAGATGATATCTTCTCCAGACCCTCTAAATCTCACTTATATTGCCTTCAGATGCAGAAAATACAGGCACGCTTGCTCCCTGCCCTCGAAGGAAAATCGGACAAATCTTCACAGTCTCTCGGCATCAATTCAAGACCTCGTGCCTCGAAGGCCTCAACCGAGGCAATTACCTTCTGAGCGGAAAGAACAATAAGAAGCCTAAAAATATCCACATGGCTCTCTATTGTGCTGAATAAAAAGACAGAAAGAGTGAACCGGAGACGATGAATCCGATACCGATCATTTGAAAGTTCATCTTAAAAGACGTTGATGTTTCGAACTGGGTGTTGACAATTGATGTGTCCTAACTGTCAGTGGAGAGCAGTTGTCCTTGCTGTCCTTGGCTCTGCTACCGTTGGTGGAAGGCAAACAGAAAAGTATTGTCAGACTAATATAGTACAAAAGGACATAAACCAAATCATTCAAAGTTGCAATATGCGCTAATTATGAACGCACATGATGCCCATTACTACACATAAAGTACTCTCTCGTTCCCGGTGCATATCTAAATCCATAAAATCCAATCATCCAATCAGAAATCATTTTCATTGGACGCCTGTTCTCCTTTTTCCCCAGCTGTGTTTCCTCCACCCTGACTGGTTATCACCCTGGGGGGAGGATGGACAACACTAAGGAAGTGCTGATAAGATTCCTTTGTTTGTAATCCAGATAAAGCCGGGCAGCTAACTTACGACCAGACCTCTGCTCTGGCCTTACGCCGTTGACAGACAATAAAGCAGCCACTGAAAAAGCAAAGAGCAGGGTTTAAAGACGGACGATCGAGAGAGAGAGAGAAAGAGAGAGAGCTGGCTCATGGACTGACCCAACCCC
>JAOPJO010000008.1:20444849-20456668 GCA_027123675.1 Molva macrophthalma | reverse complement strand
TGTGTGTGTGTGTGTGTGTGTGTGTGTGTGTGTGTGTGTGTGTGTGTGTGTGTGTTAGTTAGCCAAAATCTTCCACCATTTTCTGTAAAGTGATAGAATGGCATGTGCTACATGAAGCTTGTTTCTATTTTCGACATTTCCAAAGACACATTTCCACCCCCCGCCTCTAGAGGTCGACAGACTTTAGACACGCGTGGCGTTCTACCACTATCAAAGGACAACGGATTTGTTGTTGAAAGGAAGTGGCCATTATTGGCACACAAAAAAAGTTGTGTATTTGGGCTTTTAACGCAGTGTCCCACCAGGAATCAATATGAAAGAGAGATAACGTGTAATGCGCTGTAGTTTAAGAACGTCCTGTAGATATATTTACATTTTTAAGAGCGTACATTTTCCAAAGCCAATGCAGCTCTGATTCGTTATTTTTGCCCGACCGACATAACAACCATGAACGACCATTTCGACAGAGCTCCCGGAGCAGGAAGAGCCCGTATGCCGCCAACATCTCCTGGCCTCACAGGTGCCGGAGATGGAGACACCAAAACATCTATTTTTTGTCAAAGGGAGCCACTAAGACAGCCGAAAACATCCCCCCCTTTAGTGGAGAATAACACAAACATCAGCAGCGACCAGGCCAGCGGAGGTAGGAAGCATTCATGTCTCAAGCGTTGTTCCTAAATAATGTGTAACGTTAGTCACTACAATAGTTACGTGTTTTTACTAACAGCTACACGTCTGTCCAGCCATGGATTGCAATAAGTCTTTATTCATCGTTGTATTAATTCCGTTCTGTCACATATTGTCTGTTTAACCCATATAGACTGATGATGTGGTATTTGCCAGCAGGGGTCTTCTAAGGCAACGAAACTGGAGGTGGTCAACGTTGTCTAGCCAGCTAACGTTACTCGATTTTGGTCTTAAATCTTTCAAAAAATGTCTCAAAGTTTGACATTTTACAAATTTTGATTGTGTGGTTTGCATGGCCTAGAACCAACTCTAACTCGAAAATGAGAAGTCTGCTTTTAGTCACCAGAACATGTACAGTTATATCAAGATGCTGATCCACCTCCATGGTGTTTTTTTCCGCTATTACCCAGTGTCTGCCCCACCTCCTTGCCACTTGTTGGTCATGTTGTAGCTATGCTTTGAACTATTAAAATATTAAGGGTGTTTGTCCTTTCTCTCTTTGAGACTGCAGAAAACAGAGTAAATCCCAACAGCCATACACCAACAACACAGATGTATCCAAAGGGTCTGGTGTTGATGCGCTGGTCATGTCATCTAAACTCTCAGCCAGTGCCCCAGAGTTTGTTCCAGCATTGAGTTACTTTGAGGTATGTGAACCATTAAGATGAACCATTAAGGCTTGCACCACATTATCCATGTTGGGGTCGCTGGGGTTTAGGCTGTGAAACAGTTGTGAATAGGGAAATCCTTTGATATTGCCTGTTTATAATAACATCCCATTAATTAATGATGAACTTTATGATGATAGAAGTGGCTGGGCTTTTGATATATTTAATCCGTTTATCAGGAGCAGGTGTTAAGTATGTACATACCATATTATTTATACTGATTACATTGTTAATGTACCCTACATTGTTTTTTTCCATGTTGCCTTTTTTACTAATTATTTGCATTTTTACTTTCTTTCACATATTACTATATTATATCAAAACTTCCAAAAACAGACAAGATTTTGCCCATTCAGCCATAACCCTTAATTGCAACAATTCATTACCTGCACGCAGGTCATGTCTATTATTAGGAGTAATGCAGCACATTAGTTTGTGGGGAAGGATAGCCTAGTGATTCAGATGTTCAGCTCCCAGCAAAGCAATAGTGGGTTCAAACCCCGATATCCGCAGTCTACCTGTAGGCCTCCTTCAGAATTCTGCCGTACCCCTCTTCCTGCTCTGCTCATTAATCACAAACCACTTGGTATCGCTTTGGATAAAAGTGTCATCTAAAGGGGCAATAGAAAATGAATAGTTTGTGTATACTTTAGGTTGTGCTAACACACAAACGCTAATGCTCACCCTCCGTGCGCAGGACCCCGCCTTTCAGGACTACGACGGCAGCGGCGCGCAGGACCCCGCCTTTCAGGACTACGACGACGGCAGCGGCGGGTACGTGGAGCCGACGCTGGCCGAGACGGTGGCCGACTTCCTGGGCCACCTCAGCTCCTCGCCGGGCTCGTTTGACGCGGACGTGGGGTACATCGTCAGCATGCTGAACGCCTGGGTCACCACCGAGGAGCTGCTGCACGACCTGGTGGAGCTGATTTACACGCAGGTACAGGAACAAGCCTGCTGGTCTTTACCTATTCTTGAATATAGGTTATTGGATGGGAGAGATTAGAAGGGTACTTAATTCATCCCTGGGGGGGGAAGTATATTACTATTATTGATATGGTGTTTATATTGAATAGTATTGTACATTATGGATAGATTATGTTGTTATTATTATTTTAAGATGTATTCTTAGAATTCATACTTTAAGAGAATTAGTACTACAATAATATTATACAATGTTTTGAAGAAAAAGCGATAGATTAAAAACTCATTACTCTATATATATTATATATAGAGTAATGAGTTAATCAGGTGTTTTGCCAAATCTCTTTAAAATACTCAGTAGTTGTATATCCCCCTCCTCTGGAATGCGTCAGGAGTTTTTTGTATGTGTTTTGTATTGTATGTGTGTGCAGTGGGGGGCACCTATGATATGTTTTTTAATAAAACAAAGATGGATTGATTGATTTTAATGTTAACTTGCAGTCTAGCGCTATTCCCAACTTCTCCTACACGGGTGCCAGACTCTGTAACCACCTGTCTCAACATCTCAAAATAAGCCCTAAGAGTGGAACCTTCCGTCAGCTTCTCCTGCAAAGGTGACCTTCCCCTCGCGGTCAAACTCCGCCACCTGCCATTATGTTTCTCATTCTGCATGAGGAGCCTTTTTTTAAACTCTGGCTTGACTCTCCCAATGTGTGTGCGTCCAAGGTGTAGACAAGAGTTCGAACACAAGGACAAGGCCGTAAAGGGAGACCCCGTGATCCGAAAGAGCTTCCACTCGTTTGTCCTCTTCCTGGGAGAACTCTACCTAAATCTGGAGGTGCAGCTCTTATTCCCTTTCTTTGACTATTAACGCCAAAGCGGGGTTTCCTATATTTTGGAGTTATTGTGAACGTGTTGTCTTTCGTCCAGGTGAAGAGCCAGACCGGACCCCCAAACAGAGCCGAAATTCTTCTGGGTGCTCTGAAGGACCTGTTGGACTGTCTTTTCTCCAACCCTGACGACTCAAACCTCATCTGCGCTGTCAAACTGCTCAAGGTTACAGCAACATTCCTCAACACGTGCATTGATTTACCATTGAGTCATGTAGGAGACAGGTTTATCCAAAGTGGCTAGTGACGTGAATAGTCCTTAAAGGTGCTGTAGGTAGGATTCAAGAGTTGTAAAGAGAGCCGGATACAAAAGAAGACGGCAGGATTTATAAACGTAACAACCCAAAAAAAGTCCCTTCTCCAACGTTTCTCCGCCTTGAGAAGTGTTGCACTTCACATACCTGGGATTGCCAGGAAAGATGGATTCCCTGAACCAATCTAATGAGATGCCCTGATTGGTCAGAAATTAGCAATTGTCTCATACAGAGACGGGCGCAGTCAACTCGAAACAGATATTTCCATAGTGCATTCCACTGCCTGTGCAATTTTTAACAAATTACACTCAAATAATAGCGCTTAAATATTACCCACAGCACCTTTTTAAGGAGCAGGTAGGGGTTAGGCATCAAGGAGACCTACAGATATGTTGGTAGCAGACATTGGGGATGAAACCAAGAATCTTTTGGTTAGGGGGTCAAACACCCCTATAACTTTAAAGAAAAGTGCCTGTGTGAAATTGTCAAGTGTTGGTGTTGGAGCAAAGCTAATGCAGATCCTTCTTGTTTCCCTGCAGCTGACTGGCTCAGTTCTCGAGGACACGTGGAAAAGGAATAAGAAGTCGGACATGGACACGTTGGTTAAGAGGATCGAAAACACTGTTCTGGATGCCAATTGCAGCAGGTGCGGATGTCTGCCTAACTGTTTTTTCTAAACCAGGTTTTAGCCCCCAAGGGACAGCAGGCTGCGGCAATGGATGGATACGTTTAGTTTAGTGGATCTGGTCGAAAAGGGTCCCCATGTTCTCCAGTCTTATCATATGGATGCAGGGAATTTCATTTGTGTGTATATATATATATATATATATATATATGTGTGAATCGTCTGCATACGCAATGTAACAGAACACATTGAAAGCAGAATACCATCTGCAAACTTTTGAATTTCCTACTTTGCAATATACATGGATTTCAAGTTGTACTTTGACGTCGGACCCCGATACGGCCGTGTGTTCTCCAGGGATGTGAAGCAGATGCTCCTCAAACTGGTGGAGTTAAGGTCCAGCGACTGGGGGCGGGTCCACGCCGCTGCTGCCGCCAACTATGCCACACCAGACAATGACCCTAACTACTTCATGGTCTGTGGTTACCCACTGTTTCCATTTAACCCGCTTATTTCTGCATTCAGTTTTTTGCTTGCGGTTGTGACCTGAGTTTGTTTTTACTTGTGTTGCAGAATGAGCCCACGTTCTACACCACCGATGGCACGCCGTTCACTGCAGCCGACCCAGGTGGATATTATAATGTCTTCTTCTTCTTCTTCAGTGTTCTCCATGTTGTTAGTGAACGGCACAGCCAAATCGTCTCAATGGGTCTCATCTTGAAATGGTTACAGTAAATAACGGAGATGATAATGACATAAACTGGAAAGCCAATGCACCAGATGCCCTGCCCAAAACAAGGAAACACCCACCCGGTGGCAATGTTTACCAAACACCATATTTGATACCATATTTATTCCTGGGGGCATTTTTGTAGCCAATTGCCAACCATTGTACAGTATTCCTGCTAGTTTAAATTGGTGGTGATGATGGAGTTTGCAGTTACAAGCAAAGATAATGCGTGAACCAAAAACCATGTGGTGTGGTCGGTAAATGTTTTGTATTCAAACCTTTTAGGACAGCACTTTCAGATGTATGAAAATGTAAAAAACCCAACGATTATGCAACATATTTCAACTGCTTACAAAGGCGTGCATTTTCTGTACTATTCTTGTGCAGAGTATTCTGAGAAATACCAAGAGATTCTGGACCGGGAGGACATCAATTTCCCAGAGCATGATGAGAATAATGGCAGTGACTCGTAAGTACATGTACAAAGCATAGTCTTATCGATGGTTTTGGATACAATGTTTTTACCAATGCAATGATCCAATTAGTACAACACAATAACAATTAGTCTGGCTTGGGCCTACTCATTTAAAATGGACATAGAAATATATATTGTTGTCCTTTTCTCAGAATAATCACTGCATGTCGGGTAAGCTCTATTGGTAAATGTAATTTATTTGTCATGATGAATATTTTTTACTGTTGTTCCACGGAAATTGAGAAATTGCCACCATGGCATGAGTTGGAATGCATTGCAGCACAGTACAGTGCAGTGCAACAGAAACGTTGCCAAGGGAAAAGGTCACGTTTGGGCCATAGTGAGCCCTGTAACCCCTTTTGAGTCATATGACCGAGGGCCAGCTTTACATTGGTTCACCACCGCCACCGGTCCGTGGGCCCCACTGAACCTGGTGGACATGATTGTCTGGCCCACAATGTAACTGCAGGGGGGAGGGGAAAAGCCTCATATTACATTAGTCAGCAGATAGGTATGAAAGAGGGTTTAGCTTGGCCCCCACTCTCTCAGCACCTGTCTGTATTTATATTTGTCCCAGGTGCATTTGTGTCATTCCCGTGTGATCACTTGTGAAACGTGAGATCTTTTTTGTGGTGCGTGTGTGTCCCAAAATTTCCGGAAGCGGAAACAAAACGAGTGATTCAATGTCTTTACAGGTACGAGGAAGACGACGACGATGAAATGGACCCTGAGATCGAAGAAGCTTTTGAGAATTTCTGTTTGGAATCGGAAAGAGAACGGGCGAAAAGACAGTGAGACACTGAACAGACACCGTCCCTTTACTCGTACGATGTTTGGGATAGGCTTATATGGGGAGGGAGGTGGGTGACATAAAAGGCTCCATTGGCTTTGGTAAATGCCTTTCTGTTGTTCTTTTTTTTTTTTTTTTACAGCAAGAAAGGATTTTAGCCCTGTGAATAGTTTGCACTTTCAGTTGCTTTGTCAGGAAATGATGGCTATAAATAGACAGCAATCAACTGGATCAGACACCACAGCATTTGGGTTATTCAGACTTTCCTAGTTCAGCTTCCATTTTTGTTGAATTTGAGTTCCTTAGAAACACCCTTTACTCTAAAGACGACGGCTGGAGAGAAATCGAGAAGTGTGCTGTGTGATCCGAACAATTCTGAATGGTAGAATAGTGACATACAGAGTCTGGGTCAGATGCTGTTTCTGCTTGTTTGTTGTTTTTGTTTTTAAACTAAGAAAAATTGACATTTAATGCCAGATAATATTTCTTGCTTTTTTGTTCAGTGGGACAGATTGAAGATTTAAAAATCTTGAAAAAAATATGCACTGATGGAAGAAGTGCATATAACAATATGCACGGTGTACAAACAAACTGAGACTGGTCAACTGGGTTTGATGACAGGGTTTTCAGTATTCAGTTAATTTTGTTGCTTGTTCATTTGGTTCCACCATATTAAAGGTTGTTGTAAACAGAAACAATTTGGGCATCATAATTAGAATTGAACCATATTTTTAAAACATTTAAGTGTTTTTTTGTTTTATTTGTTACATGCGGGGGTAAGTATAAAAATGTTAAAGTACATAGGCCTACCTTTGTACTTTTTTGATAGGTTGTAAATATTATTTAAAGTTTTGATTGTGTGCAATAAATACTCAATAATGTGACTTCTGTTTGTTCTCCTTATAGCTGTGTAAGGAGATAATGATTCTCCTTTGTTGGGTCATTTCACCCTAAACAAAATAGAAAAAGCTGCAGTTAATCGATCAGGTACGCAGAATAACAATAATCATTTTGATAACCCTCCATGCTGCGCTTCTGACAAGTGCTTTCTCATTGCATTAAAAAGTAAAAAAGTGCAATTACCAAGGGGCAGGAATTTTCTGTTGATGACCAGTCAATCTCTGACATTGTAGTGGTTATGTTAGCTTTGTGTCATTTTCATATTTATTTCATCATACACTATTTATTCTTATACTTCGCTGCCATCTAGTGGACAAATATGGCAATGTAAGTCAGTTAACCAAAAATACACAAAATGTATCATTTAAAATGCATCTCGACTGCCTATCTCCAGATATTGTGCAGTAATATTATTGAGCTTTTATAGAATCAAATTGTGATTGGCTGTGATTGGCGCCACCAATCACAGTCCACTGTTATGTATTCGTCAAACATGGGTTTCCATGGTGACTCGTGTCGTGTGGCACATGTTCTTCTGACTGAATGGATCAACTGGATGGTGTTCCTTCTAGTCGGGGCATTCACCTCCGGGACCTTAAGTTGTCTATTCTGTCCTTTTCATCATTGTTGTTTTCTTGAAGCCTCTCAGAGACTGTTCCCTTTGTTATAGCAGTGTGACACTGTTCCTCTTTACAGGAGAACCAAACCCTAACACTTGTTGATATGTTTGCATTGTAGATGTTTCCCTCTATAGGTTTAACACATGCTTTTGCATGCAAAGCCTGTGATTGGCTGATATGGTTACCCAGTAACTGCTGATGCGACACACCTGTCTCCCGCTTATTGAAACCGGGAGTATACAGGTGAATCGGCAGCCCTGCCCCTGAATGAAAAATAACCAATATATTTTAAAGGCGGGGTCAGGGGGTTTGGTCATTGGTCGTTTCTGCCCCTTCTAGCACCCTAGGCGGGATCTCCAACACCCAACCCTCAAAACCACCATCTTCAGCGGAAACAACATTTTTTTAAATGTACTATTATAAACACGCCACGACATAAACGAACGTGCAGCTGCAGGTGTGCAAAAAGGTAAACAAAGGAGTAACCGGTGCACTGACTGTCCCCACCTGGCCCCTCCCCCACCGTCTCTAGTCTTCATCTCACAGATTACAAAGAAAAGAAGTCAGGAATTGGCAACTACTTACATTTGGAGAAAAAGGGGTAAAAAAAAAGTATTATTTAATAATTCAAATAAATATATGGGGGCAGTTGGCAATTGCCATCCTCCTTCCTGCAGGTGGCGCCCTAGGTGACCACCTAGGTGGCCTATGCCTAGAAACGACCCCGGGTTTGGTTCTACCTCTAATCCCACATATACACCTTTGTTCTGTGAATTATTGAAACTATTCAGGCCTTTGTACTCCTGGGTATTGATTCCAAGCCCCCATAAGCATTTCACTCTAGTGGCAACAGGGGAGAAATAATGGCCGGGATATGATTGTGGCATGGCGTTTTCTGCGGCCCACCCAAATGATACCCACGTTGGAAGGCACGGTGTGATGAACAGTCAACCCCAGTGTGTAAGGTGCCTCTCATCATGTTGTGTCTACAACATCCCACTTTTAAACTGAGCTGAAACACACTTTCTTCACCATTTTCTTTTGGAGCTGTGAGAGACGTGTGATTCTTTTTCGAGCTTGCTCTCCATTGCTGGGGAGCTTCTGTGAAGGCTAGAGACTCCTTCATCAGAGTCACACTCTCCTTCCCCTTCATTCTTTTTTTGAAGTCTTTCATTCCTCTTTATGAGCTTCAAGATTCAGTAGCCTCTCCCACTGGAGTGACTCAATATGTATTTGTGTATTTGATTCCTCCAGGCCTGTGCTGGCATGCCACTGTTAAGTTGTCCTGCTTATCTCAAACCATCCGTTATTGGACTTGACTTGTTCATTCCCGTTATCACATGAAAGAAATAGTCCAGCCACCTCATAGCATTTAACCTAGTATTCCATTGTCTGGAGACCAACCATGGATATTACCTTAAGAATCAGGCTAAACTTATGCTGAACAATCCCCTGCTCCATTTCCCCATCACGTATCATGTGTTACTACTAGGCTACTACTACATACAACGAGATGCATACCAAACGGATTTTAAAGAATGTTGGAGCAGGAAGGCATATAAGTGATAGTGAGGTCACCATGTAGGCTACTGTCCACTTTAATAATAATAATAATAATAATAATAATAAATTATATACAGTGCACAGTAGCCTACCGTAGATCAACCCTGGAAATGCAAATCTATTTTTGCATTTCCATTTTTTGTAAGGCAAATCCCAGGGGTTCTGTCTCACCACAGCATCAGGAAGGTGAGTCTGCTCAATGAAACGTCATCTGTTGACGCCCACTCACAAGTAAAGATTACAACTTCGAGCAAGTGCGTCTCACACATTTACACAGACATGACATAAAGGCTGGTGATGGAGGACTTAACCTCGAATTTCTTCTTTGCTCTTCTCGTCATAAGTAAGTACGCTGCTTGGTTAAGATATTTGTGAAGAGCTAACGGGTGTGCGGGTGCTTTCCGAGCGTCGATGGCCCCAAGAATGCAGCCATCGACGTAGTGTTAATTCGGTAGTTTGTCCGGACGCACCTATACACAAAATATCACGTTCCATGCTGAAGAAAGAGTTTACAGCAAGCGGAGACATTGAGTGTGTTGTAGATTTCATGTCCCGGTGGTGTGTATGGCGTTGCTTTGTGTGGTGATAATTGTGTTATGTATCACAACGTTTCATCATTGCTTTAGCTGGATTAATTTGGGCTAGAATTAGAAAATACCCTTTCTATATATATCGTATTTTAACAACATTTATGTTATGAATTGCTATCGATATGTTTTGTTATTATGCGTTGCAAAATATTACTTATTTTGTAACTACATTGTTAAATAGTTGCAATAACATTTGTCATAGCATATTAAATGAGTGGTTTGCAGTCCGTGTGTTAAAGTGGTAGAACATACCAGGTATATAGGCGGGACAAAAGTTTTCTCAACCAAAGTTCTTCCGAGGCCATTGGCCATTCGCATACCAGTGATTTATATTTTTCAAACACGGTTTTGCAGGCAAGCCCGGCATGTTTGAGCTTGTGGAAAGCAATGATGGTGCTGGTGGTGTGGTGCAGCAGCACACATACGCAGGGGAGAATTCCGTGCCCTGAGGGTAGCCGGTTGTGTATCAACTTTGGATTTTGCCTATGAACCAGTCCCTAATAAGAATTTATATTAGATATGTACTTGTATTTATTTGTCATACTAATATATCCAATATACCAAATTGAGCCCTTATAAATGGATAGGCCTATTATGCTTTTAAACACTCCTTATAACGGTCAGTTTGCCATATTATTGTTGGATAATGAGTTAAATATCTCTACAGTGTCATAGCATTGCCTCTTTTCTTTAGTTGACAGGATCTGCAGCTCTCAGTCATTCAACATTGGCACAGCAGATCCTAAGATTTTCAGTGGACCCATGGATGAAGAGTTTGGCTACACTGTCCAGCAGTTTAAAAACCATCAAGGCAAATGGTACGAATCCAAGTCAATCTCAATGCCACAGATTGATGACCTATCACATTTTGTTTGATGCTATCGTCTACTGTTGGATCTCAGCAGGTCTTTGTTTTCATCAATGCTATAATGCTTTTCATGTCACTGAGAGAAATCATTGTAAACTGATATTCCTTTTTGTTATAATGTTATCAAGACATGTCATACATTATGACAATGTTAATGGCCTGTTAAAGCAACTTGTGGATTTGTACCTGATGCCACTGAAATCCCCGTTCCTCCCTATTCCTTGCTGAAAATACCAAACAATGCCACATCCTATACCACTTCCTAGAGTCTAGCCAGATGCATACGTAGGGAGTGATTCATAATGAAATGTCTCATGGACACATACATACATCAGTATATTTCCCATCTGATGTCTGCCACTAGATTGGCAAGCTTAGAAATGGGTTACAGTTTGGTTATAAGACTTAGGGTTAGGTTCAAGGGTTTGGTTTTAGGGTTAGGTTTGGCTTTAGGGTTAGGGTTTGGCTTTAAAGGTCCCCATGGGCCCTCAAAGTACAGGTTAATGAAAAGCGACCACTGGAGGACAGTGGTACAGGTAAAGGTCCCAGGATGGGCTTCTGAAAAACAACCTTGGTCCGGGTAACAGAGTGGTCCACTGTGTCGCTAAAGTATTGTGCACTCGTCTCACAAATATATATATTTTTTATTTAAACGTCTGTGTTCTGTGATAATCCTTTTTGAGTATTGGGTGCCTAGAAACAGTCAAAATAGTAGCTAGAAGCTGATTGGTGAGTGTCTACCTGGTGCATAGGTAAGCGTGTTACCTCCTTCTGTCTGCAGGGGGTCTGCGATGCTATGCCTGTCTCTTCCCGGCCATCTCTCCCATGGACTGCCTCAAGTTCCCCCAGGAGTGTCCCGCGGGCCAGCTGTGTCTCTCTAGCACCGCTGAGAGTACCAGAGGTTAGCCGTTAGCTGTGTCTTTCCAGCACTACCAAGGGCACTAGAGGTTAGCTGTTAGCTGCTAGCTGTCTTTCTATCCCAAACGAGGGCACCAGAGGTTAGCCGTTAGTTCCTAGCAGCTAGCTGTGTCTTTCCAGCACTACCGAGGGCACCAAAGGCTAGCCGCTGCTAACCATTAGCTGTGTCTTACTGGCAACGCCCATGGAAGTATTATAAGAGGGCACCAGAGGTTCACTGTGAGAGAGAGGGAGCAAAGAGGAGGGAGAAAGAGAGAGAGAGAGAGAGAGAGAGAGAGAGAGAGAGAGAGAGAGAGAGAGAGAGAGAGAGAGAGAGA
>JAOPJO010000008.1:20430133-20444749 GCA_027123675.1 Molva macrophthalma | reverse complement strand
CTCTCCTCCTCCCTCCCTCTCCCCCTCTCCTCCTCCCTCCCACTCCTCCTCACCTCCCTCCCTCTCAACGTCAGGCTGTTGGTCGGTGCCCCTTGGGGTGGATTCACCAGAAACAGGAAAGGGGATGTTTATAAGTGTCCTGTCTCAGGTCCCAGCACCAGCTGTGACAAGCTCAGGCTGCAGGGTGAGGAGAACCTGCTGTTTACTAAACTCACCTCTGTACCAATTATTGCACATGTGGTTATTTTCTCACAGCTTACAATTCGTTGCAAGACATCTTTGTCTGTGATTGAGAGCTCAGTGAGGTCAGTAGAGAAGTGCCAACCCCCAAAGCCTAACCGGGTTAAGATGGGTTTGATTTTGGTCAGACAGTGGTTAAAACAGCCAACATTTAATGGTACAATCCTACATTTTAAGGCAAGACCCTCAGCCAGACAGCATAAATAATGAGGGTATAATGTGTGTCAAAACAATTTATGAATAAATGGTAACTAAAGTAACGCACATCTTTCACTGCCCTCAGATGACATAAATATTGAAAATGTGAGGAACGTTAACACCAACATGAGTCTGGGTTTGACTCTTACTCGGATGCCAGCAACGAAGGGTTTGTTGGTAAGCGTGGGTGTAAGTGTGTGAGTGTGTGCATGTGTGTGTATTTTGTATGTTCGTGTGAGGGGAAAATTCCCAAATATCCGAAGATATTGGATGCTACAATATGTTTCCACCTTGAATGTGTGTCCTCTTCTGTGGGTTTGTGTAACAGACGTGTGGTCCTCTTTGGGCTCAGCGGTGCGGCAGTCAGGACTACTACCCAGGAGTGTGTGCAGAACTCAGTCCCCTCTTCAAAGCCCAGCCCGCCTTCTCCCCCGCTGTCCAGTGTAAGATGACCTTTAATGCTATGAATGCTCAAACATGGGGGAATAAGGAACAGATTTGTAAAAGGACATCAACATTTTAGTTCACACTTCATTGTTGATGTGTCGTAATTTGCCAAGAGGCTTATTTTCATCTGTAGTTCAAACAAAATAATTTTATATCCGAAGTTGCGGGAAATGAGGAAATTGCAGCGAGGAAATATTTGACTCAATGCACCACTGTTCCGTCACACATCGCTTCTCACTTGTAACCAAGCATCAGTATCACATTCAAACATCCTAAATTGGGCATAGCACACATCAATTGTGTTGCGTCTCACATGACGTAGCCCAAAGCAATTTAAACGTCAGGACAGGCTGAGACAGTGTGAAGCGAGAGCCAAAGCGAATGTTGAACTTCGGATTGTGTTCCAAAAACAAAATAGCCAAATTGTACTTGTGGATATAAGAGTGGATAGTGATTGAGTCACTATTCCTAAATTAAGGGAAGGTGGGGTTCCAAATATTGTTCATTAAGTAAAAAAAAAAGAGTAAATAAATATAAAGTCCAGGATATAGTTAAATAAGGTTTGAAAAGAAAAAATACAGGGAGGGGGTGACTACATTTAAAGAATAATACTGTAGCAAACCTGGTGCAATACCGTGTTCAATGATAGACAGTACTCGGCCTGGCCACCATTGTGTGACACAACCCGCCTCACACGCTACTTCCACATTGCGGATAATAAAAACGTAAACACTAAATATACGCTCCTGCAGACGACATTGACTGGCCGTCAGTTGCTAGTTACGTGTCTCTGTGGGGGATATTCCAACAGACAGTAGTATTTACCGCTGCTTCCTCATTATGCTCACCACACACATCTGTTGATGGTCCTTTGGTTGAGTCGTCCTGCCCCCCTGTTTGCATCCAATGCCATGTCACGGCCCCTTCACAACACTCATGTAACAGCACTTTTTCTTTAAATACAGATAATATTGATGATCGCAAATACAGATACAGATACTGTTGATGGTCGAAAAGATACAGATACAGATAACGTTGATGGTCGAACATATACAGATACAGAGAATATTGATTGTCCAACATATACAGATACAGATAATATTGACAGTCCAAACAAACAGATACAGATAGTGGCATCATTGCACATCCCTAGTGTCTGTGTTACTATGATGTCAGTTCGTCAGAATCAGAAAGCTTTATTGCCCAGTGACTTTGCACATACAAGGATTTTTGTGGCGAGTATAACAAGTACAAAATATCCTGTAACTGCAAATGGCCATTCAATAAGAATCAAATAAATAAACTATACCAAATACAATATACAATATAAAAATATAAGATACAGTGAAAGTGTAGGTGTGCACGAGTTTGAAGGTGTACATCTCATCTATGATCATCATCATAACATCATTGTCTCTATCTGTCTTTCCATCCGTAGCTTGCGGGGGTCCTATGGACATTGTGATAGTGTTGGACGGGTCCAACAGCATTTACCCATGGGCTCCCATGAATCTGTTCCTTGAGAAACTCATTCCTGCCTTGGACATCGGTCCTCAAAGCACTCAGGTCGGATTCTTTACCCTAAAAATATTTTATTTCCATATTCATTTTACGCGTTTTTCTGGTTCGTACAATTTCTGCCTATTTTCACCCAATGTTTCCATCCACCCTTTCAGGTCAGTGTCATTCAATATGGGGTTCATCCCAAATTTGAATTCAAACTGAAGGACTACAGAACCAAAGAAAGTCTTCTTGCTGCAGTTTCCAATATCAATCAGATGTATGGACACTCCACCAACACCTTTGCAGCCATCCAATATGCAAGGTTAGCTTCTCCTGGCTTCTGTGACGTGAAATCATGGGTACACATTCAAAAGAACGGATGAAAGAGTCGGATTACAGATCCTTTTATCATTCTAATTAATAATCTGATTATTATCTGATTATATGGATGTTCGCAAAATAATACAAATTAAGTCATCAATTCGTCAGTTTCTTTCTGACACATAAATCAGGAAACAATTATTTTGTTAAACTGAGCAGAATCGCAATTTGTATGAACTCTCAAATCAAGGGGAGAACTATCGATTGTACTACTGAGTTTCAAGAAATTACACTATAATGTCATTTTTGTCATACTCATCAATGAGTGCCAATGTGTAAAGCTGTGGGGAGGGAAAAGCAACGGTTCACATGGAAACCAGGAACCAAAGTCCATTCTCTCCCTCAGTCAGTGGGGCTTCGCTCAGGACAGCGGCGCACGTCCAGGTGCAGCCAAGGTGATGGTGGTGGTCACCGACGGGGAGTCCCACGACGAGGAATTCAGAGACCGCAGCATCGCCGAATGTGAGAAACTAGGAATCACCCGCTTTGCTATCGCTGTAAGTCGTGAACCCCGTCCACCGTGCTCTTCCTTAGCCATCGTAGACACCACGGTTTGATTGACCGCTTGATTGTCGGATTGACATTGATTGGTTGAAACGCCACACACTGTGGCGTTATACTATAAGTGTCCGAGAAGCATAACCCTCTCTTGGAAGCAGACCTCAAAATCAATCTCCGGCCAGATGGAGCTCCACACGTCCACACACACTGTAGCGTTATACTAAAAGTGTTTGACAAGCTTAACCCTCTCTCGGTCACCGCTAGCAACAACCGCTGGGCAGACGGAGCTCCACACACACACACACACACACACACACACCTCGCCGCCGGTGTCCCTTGGTCGAGATGTTGAAAAGGCACTTTGACGCCATGAAAAAAGATTGCCGGCTGTGTCGAGTGGAATGTTCACAAACTGGTTGGCGGAGACTGGCAAAAACATAGGAGTTGACTCCTGTTGTATTTAAATTATGCTTATTTCAGTAACAACATGGCATTACTATGTTGACGATGCTATAAGACATATTATCACGTTTAAAAAAATATATATGTTGGGTTCACTGGCCCTTTGAGGAACACAATAAATAAATGCACTATGCAGCAGCTTTACTAATTGAAAAACAGTAAACGACATTGCTGCCCATGAAAACATCTGCTATTGTAGTTGTGACATGCATAATATAATCCAGTAAAAGCACTTGGTGAACACCAGTGACACTTGGTGAAACTTGGTGAACACCAGTGACACTAAATCTGTTTGCACTACTGCTTCAAACAGAAACACCCTTGTCCCAGAGCAGCTGTATACTTGACCATCACTATTTAGTCATTTAGCATTCAAAAGTGAATTACAGTGAAGGTTTTTTTAGATACATGCCATTAATGAGCAGGAAGGGGTTAAGGCTTCATGCTCAATGACGCTTACAGGTAGACTATGGGCATTGGGTTTCAAACCCCTTTTGGCCAGGAGTCATACACCCTTAGCACTAGACTGGATTGAAAGGGTTGTTTTCTTTAATTACTTTACTTTCATGTAAAGATGATGATAACTGGAGGTCCTTTAAGTGTGTACTAATTTCTGCTCTTTCGTCATCTTTTTTTTCCGTGTTATAGGTACTTGGCTACTACATTCGGAACAATATTGACACAAAAAACTTGATTGCTGAAATCAAGTCCATTGCCAGTTTACCTACGGAAAATTTCTTCTTCAATGTGTCTGAAGAGGCAGCCCTTTCTAAGATTGCTGGGGCCCTGGGAAGCCGTATCTTCAACATAGAGGGTAACACTTTAACCCCCCTCTTCCTGTCATTATATATGGATGTAATTGTCTTTGACCAAGAAATGCCATTTGACCTAGGCGTGTGGAAACAAGCCTCCCATTGTGCATAATCCCAAGAGATCCCATGAAAGACACAGTGGCATTCAGCCTTTTTGGGAAATCTAGCGTCTCTCATATTCCTGAAATATTTCCCTGCTGACACAACCCTGTCCCCCTTTTTTCCCACAAGGCACTGGGAAAGGCGGGGACAATTTCCAGATGGAGATGTCCCAGGTGGGATTCAGCGCTCACTATGCACCTAAACAGGTACCATGGCAACGACTTGTAAACCTTTCTAAATATTATATGTATTTCTGTTAAGTGTGCAGTATTTCAAAGTTTTAGAAAAGAGGCCGCATGGAGACAAGCACCCGATGTTTTTAGATTTTCTTCTGTTTTGAAAATGTGCCTTTCTAAACTAGGACTCACATTAGCAGTGGCTCTTTTGATAGCGCTCAGAAATGTTTCAAAATGTGATCCTCTATTGTCTTCTTTATGTGTCTTTATAAGTTCACGAGCACCACAGGAATGCTTGAGCACATGTACTGTAATGTAATAAACTGTCTGTATAGGTATGGTTTGAACTGTAACCCTGACCTACTCCAGAACGTGTTGATGCTGGGAGCGGTGGGGGCGTACGCGTGGAGCGGCTCTGTTGTACACAAAACAGATTCCAGAGCAGATATCTTGCCTTTCTCCGCCTTCGAGAAAACCCTGCAAGACAGAAACCACAGCTCCTTATTGGGTACGTAATAGCACACCACACAACCCTTTACGTACTTCCTCATCAACCACCAAGCTTAATAAATGTTTGATGTGTATTTAAAAAGTAATGTTCGGCTTCAGCTTTTATCTTTGCAGAGAAGATGGTTTATTTTCTTTACCGTTGAAAACCACTTCCTTTATAAGGTGCCTAAATCTCTCTTCCGAAAATTCTAAGACGTGTCGGCGCGTTAACGTGTTAAAACAATACACCCCCTTAAGTAACGGCTGACAAGTAAGGTGCCATTTAAACATTGAATGTCCTAAACACTATTATTAACATAGTCTTTCAGTAGTGTATCTCCATGTGTGTTATCAAGTGCAGTTGAGTCCACTGGCCAACGTCTCCATGGTTACACTCCCAGGCTATGCAGTGACCAGCCTCAGCGAAGGCCCCACGGAGTACTTTGTGGCTGGGGCGCCCCGCTCCAACCACTCTGGACAGGTGGTGGTTTACACCGTCAACAGGCAGAAGAAGGCCACCGTGGTGGACACGGAGAGAGGAAAGCAGGTATGCTGTCGATAGGAATAGGTGGGGGTGAGGATGGGGTGCTACGGTCAGTGGCACGCTGCGCTACCCATTAGCCGGAAGCTGCTCGGTCTGTTAGCTCTCTGGAATGTGCTGCTGTCGCATTTCACATTGGAACCTTTGAGGGGACGAATGAGAGCAGCAGTCAGGCGGTCATCCAGGGAGTTAGGGCTGTTCTCGACTAGGTTTTGCGTCGTCGAATCTGATTCGCCAGGCCCACCATTGACCGATTGTCCAATCATATAATCATATTTGTATACGATTGCGGCACAATGATGCCTTACTTGAGACCTTTTCGTTGTTTAAACAGTTGTAATTATCAATTGGCTTATCAGAGTTGCCCAAAAAAGCATTGTATGACTTGTAGGCTTTTCTCTCCAGAAGCCAAGTAATGCTTGGGTATCACTCATTTAGCATCCCCATCCTTCCACCAAAATATCCCGCTGTTACACACTAAATTTTGCCAACACGACAATTCGACTATTATAGACGACGTAGACTAAATGTCTTTCTAGCTTTGGTTTTATTTGTTGTCTATTTACAGCATCCTACAAGTGCTGATCTGGGGAATTCTTATCTGCTGATGTTGTATGTGGTAACATCTTGTATGGAAGTCCTCACTCCCACTAGATTAGATGACAAGAGGGAATCTTCCAACCCACGGCAGCCGAAAATGTACTTTGGCAGAGCTCCCATTGAAAGACAACATACAACAATTTACAACCACAACCAGTGAACAAAAGTGCAACGGGCTTAAGTGCAACATGGAAACTGTATTTTATGTGCAATATATATATATATATATATATATGCGTATGCAAAGACTTCTCACTTCACATGTACCAAGAGGTCTCTCGGGAGGGCCTTTAAATGGAGTCCATGAGAGTGCTTTTGAAACATGCATGAAGCCTTGCTGCTGCTGAGGATGATGAGTGAACAACAGGGTTCCGTGTGTTCCAGATCGGCTCCTACTTCGGCAGCGTCCTGTGCCCGCTGGACGTGGATGGGGACGGGGTGTCGGACCTCCTGCTGGTGGGCGCGCCCATGTTCATGAGCACGCTGAAGAAAGAGCAAGGCCGGGTCTACCTCTTCTCCATCACTAAAGTAAGCCTGCTTCGCTTGGGCGTTTTGTGCCGTGAGACGGGCAAACGTTGTCTGAGACCAGTGTAGCGTAGAAGGCCACCTATACAGGTGAGTATAATAAGGATGCAGATGGTGATTGTTATGATGGCATTACTGTACCAATTATTTTGGCCGCGCAGTGAGTGCCACCAAACATCTGCCTACAAACGCAACCAATACAGATTGCCGGAAAACACTCTCAGAACTCCCGCCCTCTCTCTCCCTTTCTGTCTTTCTCTCGCAATTCAGTCATTTTCTAGTCAAAGGGCTTTATAGGTCCTTTAAATTTGTATCATAAATGGTCAGCAATACAATACAAGGACGTTTTTAAAATGTATACACCATGAAAAAGTGTTTAGTTGAATAACAATCTCTTACTCTCTCTCTTACTCTCTCTCTCTCTCTCTCTCTCTCTCTTACCCTCTCTCTCTCTCTCTCTCTCTCTCTCTCTAAAGGGAATACTGAACGACCATGGTTTCCTCAGCGGCCCCTCGTCCTCCGAGAATTCCCGCTTCGGGATGGCGATCACGGCTGTCCCCGACCTGGACCTGGACGGGTTCAATGACGTGCTGGTGGGAGCACCGCTGGAGGATCAACACAGAGGCGTCCTGTACGTCTACAATGGGCAGGACAAGAGCCTGAACAAGGCCTTCTCACAGGTGGGACAGTCAACACAATAGAGACACTACAACATGTTCGAGATCACAGGTGGGACACTAGAGGGAAGCTAGCGGTCGATACGATAGAGACACTACAACATGTTCAAGACCACACTAAATTAAGCATGTCCACTTTGATTGGGGGGGGTCGGTCTCGTCTAAGCAGAGCATAGATTTACAATTGAAATATGAGGTTGGTGTCATGACTTCTATCCAATTTGAGTGAAAATGCCGTTTTACTTCTCCCCCTCCAGAGAATCCTTGGCTCCGAGCTGGACCCCAAGCTGCAGTATTTCGGGAGGTCCATCGATGGCCACGGAGATCTGAACGATGACACCATCCCAGACGTCTCCGTCGGGGCATATGGGAAGGTGGTGCAGCTCTGGTTAGTTTATCAAACACACTCATGTCATGACACAACAGGACGCTGACTAAGAATAACAACCCATTTATAATCGACCACTCGTAAGGCGTTTTACACCTCTGTGTGTGTGTGTGTGTGTGTGTGTGTGTGCGTGTGTGTGCGTGTGCGTGTCGGTGTGTGTGGGTGTGTGTTTGGTCTTCAGGTCCTGCGGTCTCGCTACAGTCACAGCCAAAGCCAGCTTCACCCCTGATAAGATCAGTATTCTCAGTAAGCCTTGTCTAATCAACGGACGAAAGGTGTCCTGTTTCAGCACCAGCCTTTGTTTCACTGCCGTTTTCAGACCCAAGAACCCGATTGGACCCATCGGTAAATTGGGACACAGATTTTGCTTCATATCAAACACAATTAATATTGTCTGTTACCTTTCCTGTTGCTTTTAATGAGCCTATTTGTTGAATGCCACGCAATATATTTAATTATAAATGGTACACCATTGTGTGTTGTATATTTTCTATTGTTTTTTTAGATTTGTCCTACAACTTGACTTTGGACGCTGACTTGCAGTCTTCACGTGTGACTTCTCGAGGTTACTTCACTATGAAAAACGACCGTCTGCTTTCTGGAAATGTCAAAATATTAAAAGATCCTGTATGTCAAGAGTACCAAGTTCATGTACAGGTATGTGTCTCCCCAGTATTTCTTTGTGATTCAATGCAGGCACAAACGGTTTGGTGCAAACCAACTGCCTCATACTGTATGCCCACCATTGTTTTGTGTGTGGTAACATCAATCAATCATTAAAAATGATTAATCATTGGGATTTTGGAGATTGTGTGATCTGTGGTTCTAGAAGCAAGTAATCTTTTTAACAAATGCAAAAATAAAAATTATGTTTCCGGGAAGAATCGTATCAACAATAATTATAATAATAAATATATTTGATAATTTTACCCCCATTTTAAGGATCATTTTTTGGCCTTTTTCTGCTATTGTGTTATTGTCTTTTATCCACCATACCGCCTGATTTTATACATTCCATGTGTATGTATGTATACCTTGAAAAGTATTATTATTCATTTTCCTGTCTGTCCCCTTCTGCTGTAACGCCCTTACAGGACACTCCGGACTTTGTGAACTCCATCAGTTTGAGGGTAGACATTGGTCTCCGGAAGAGACATTCCAACCCAGTGCTGGACGCGTTCTCTCCCAGCGCGTGGGAGTTCTTCGTAAGTCTGAACTGCAGGAAATGACATCCTTGTTTTTCTTAGTCATCGCTTGTTCTACTACCTGATTGTCATTGAGCACCCCTCGTCGCCCATTCAGTTTCTACAGAAGTACCGTCCCTCTCTTGCGCAATCCTGATAAGTCGTCCTGTTTCGCCATAACTGTGCTGCATAGAATGTGTGTTCATCCAAGTTACTCATTGTCTCGATTACTAGGTTCACACATTACAGAGTAACTCCCAGAGCTTAGACGCATGGAAGCCCCCACAGACACACACACACACACACACACACACACACACACACACACACTGAGTTTTTATTGCATCAACTACACCCAACTTATAACAAAAAACTGCTATGTTTCTGCTGCTTTTTAATACAGATCATTAACAAGTTTATCCGTTTGTCAGAGTTTTTATGACACACTAAAACGAAACCCCAAATGGTTTTTCTTTGACAATTCTGAACTTTATACCCTCTTTCCGGTTGCAGATTCCCTTCGTAAAAGAGTGCGGTTCGGATGAAGTGTGTGTGAGCGATCTGGTGCTGCGTGTGAAGGGGGGACCAGAAGTGCCCAGGTGAGTCATACTTAGTAGTAGTCAGTCCGTGACCTGCTGCTCACTGTTAATACTCCCCATTCACATTCATACACACTCCCCCGATGATAAGTGTAGCCAAGGCTTGTCCTGGCTCTTTGTGAGTTGACCAATGAGTCAACAAAATCCAGTTTCTTCTGGATGATGTCGGGTACTTTGCTTTTCAAAGTAAAAGTCTGGGTATTTGCAGCACAGGCATGATTGTAACAGATTACTGTTATTTGTTGTGTGCTATGTCGTTGTAGGTCAGAGGTACATGATTATGCGCCTAGTGTAAACATTTATTTAACATTTTAATTGTGTAACATGGATCATAGTTATTTTTTTCAAAAGAATATTGCATCTCATTAGGATAATTGTATATGAGCATTTGATTAAAACAAGCAAGATAATTGGTCGAGCTTCAGCCAGCAATGTGGCATTATGTGTGATTTGTCCACCCTGTCTGACATTCACTAGGGAAATATCCTCCATTGGCTATGTTGTATTGTGGTCTGCCTTAGCTGTGAATGAATGCATGACAGTTAGTTCAGTCCCAGTGGTTGACTTTGTACTTACCACTCGGCTTAATAAGTGGCTGGATTGGGATGTCCTTGTCAACTTGGAAACAAAGCGTCAATGTTCAGATGTGTTCAGTGCCTCTTAAAAGAAGAAACTTTAGGATTGAATCCATTCAATAAAACCACAAACAAGGCATTACTTCATATGACCACAGTGAATACAATACAATCCTATACTTGAATTTAGTTTAAAACAGTTAAATCAGAAATGTATTAAATTCTTAAGCTTTTAATGGTTCAAATCAACTAATCAACTTTGCATAATGGCTGAACCAAGCCGACCAGTGGGACCGTTTTATGGTGTGCAAATAAGGCTTGGTTGTTCAGTGGTGGTGGGAGGCTTTAAGTGGTGGATTTATTACCGTTGGTGGGACTTACACATGTTCTTCCTATTGGTTATGAGTTTAAGTCTTGAAGGAAGGGTGTATAGGAAAGCAAATGTATTTTACTATCCGGATAAAAAACACCAACAGCATAAAGTGCCTTTGTTTACACAGCCATTTTGGTTCTCTTGGAGTTGTTTTCTCAGTCTAAACAGATGCGAATGTTGTCAAAACCACATCCGGAGATGGTGTACGATACATTCAATCTATATTGACGAAAGATATGTCGTCATCTGAATTTCTCATGGAAGCGTGGTCAAGTCATGTTCAAAACATGTTGGACAGAAAAGTGACACATACTGAGAATACTGATTACTTTGTACTATATTTATTTGAAGGTACCTAATCTCAGATTCAGCAGTCCTAGTATGTTATAGCAGAACTTTAGGGGATAGACGGCACAGAGTCTGGGCAGGAAACCAGAAACTGCATGGGGCGGAGTTACGCCTTGTTTCCTGTTTGGTTATGGAGATGTTCTACCACAGAAGACTCATTCGTGCAAGTGGATGAAGCTTTCAGAAGTGGTATTTATAAGTATATTTCTACAGTGGCCAGTCTACATGAAGCGAAAGAGTGAAAAAAAAAGTGAAACACCGGGTTCACCCAACCTGTCTGCAATCAGACTTTAGTTCTATATCTGAAGTCTGATTTGTGAGACTTTTTAACGTAAAATACAGAAGCTGTAATCTGAGGTCTTATGGTTTCAGTTCGGGCCCCATGTTGGTCAGCTACAACAAACGAGTGTCGTTTGAGGTCGCTGTGAAAAACAAGATGGAGAACGCCTACAACACTCAGGTGCTGGTGGAGTACTCCAGCAACCTCTACTACGCCTTCATCTCCAACCCAGTGAGTTACAATACGATACACAATGCTTCAACAACCAATGAGATAGGATACTATTGTATTTCGTGTAAAAGCGGAAAGGAGTTAATTCATCTAAATGAATACATCCACCTTTATCCAACTGACCCAAGGGCCAGTGAACCGAAAATATTTTTGTTTTTTATTTTAAACGTGGTAATATGTCTTCTGTAGTCGTTAACATAGTAGTCTATGATGGCGGTGATATTTTTGTGACCTCAAAGTGCCTTTTCTGAGGCAGTGCCTTCAAAGTGCCTTCATCTGTACAGCGGTTGATGCTGATGGCCGTATTCGAGAAAGGGTTAAGCTTCTCGGACACTTATTATGAGGCCACGATATCTGGCTTATAACATATACAACAGCGCTCATTGTAACACAACACACACACAATGACGGTACCAAAAAAGTTGGGGTGGGTTGTAACATTGTGGGATAACATTCCACAACAGCCTGCTCCTGTTAACTGTCACTATAGTTACTGTCACTATACTACTGTTGTTGTAACACAGGTGTGGGTGTCTAGATTTCTTGGTGTGTGCATGGTGCGTGAGTGTGTGTGTGTTTGTTTTTGCCCTTTCATAATTAGTCTAATTGTAACTGTACCCATGTCTGCTATTTGTTGCACATTGTGTTGTATCTCATGTTGTGTCTTTTGTCAGGACCCCCTCGAAAACGAGATGGTACGTCTCAGGGGGTTTTATCCTGAAAATCAAACTTTCTATATATTCCCACCCTAGTTCCTAGAACTCTCTGCCCAAAACATTTATTTTTTTATCTCATAGTGTTCGAATTCGACCTGAAACATGGGGTTCACTTACGCTTTAATAAAAAGTATTTAATCTGCAGTTATCTACATCCCCAAAAATGTGTGTAAATTACGCCATCTCATAAAGTGCTTAATATAGATCATTAAAAAAGTACAAATATACAACAAACCTAAAAGCGATAGATGGTTGCAATAACTATGCTAAACTATTCTAAAACCAAACCATCTTTGTTTGTGAATTCACAGAAGGATGGCACGGCTGTTGAATGTACCTCCACAACACAAGCTCTACTTGTTACTTGCCAAGTAGGATACCCTGCTTTAAAAACTGGCCAAGAGGTACGACCAAGAAAACTATTACATTTAAAATGTATGTGACTTAAATAGTGTGTTTTTATTGACGTAAAATATCCTTGTGTTATGGCTGCCTAATAACAAATAGCTTCATATTGTTCGCTGCAGGTTAAATTTGTGATTCATTTTGACTTCAACCTTGACGAATTACATAAGCAAGCACAGGTGAACTTTGAAGCGAAAAGGTACGATATCATTTAAAAATAATCGTTGAAATAGTCTTAACATACTATTGTATATAGTTATTTGTAGAAGTTTGGGGAAATAAGGAATTAATGATGTGTTCTGTTTATTTACAGTGACAGTAAGGAAGACAGACCTTCAGACAACAAAGAAGACATATCTATCTCTCTCCAGTATGATGCTGGACTTATTTTGTCCAGGTGATTAATCCCCCAAAAAATCCTGTCCATTTTGTATTATTATAGATCATTAATAATAATAAATTATTATTTATGAGATAAGGGATTATTATATATCTTATCTTTTTGTGTGCACTTCTACTGTACATTTACAATAAATAAAGTCATTAAATAAAGTAAACTTAAAAACTTTTTCGGCCAATATTGCATTACGGCAAATTACTAACATCTTTATTTGTATTTTGTTGTACATTTTCAGGCAGACGAATATCTATTTCTACGTGGTAAATGAAACCACTGCAGTGCAAACTGAGGTGAAGTCCCTCGATGACATCGGCCCAGAGTTTAAGTTCTCTGTCAAGGTACAGTCAGCGGATCTTCTATTAAACAAACTAACACTCTCTTACTTTACACAGGCTGTTTTGAACAGACACATTCTAACACACGTCACGTGTGCACACAGATCTCAACAGATAATTTCCCTGTGAGCCTGCTGTACCTGACCATAGCTATTCCCATGACAACCGAAGCTGGAAATCCACTGCTCTACATCACCGGCTTGAAGACACAAGCGGTGAGTAACAGTACTTCCATGGTTTCTTAATGTGTCCATCAGTGTAAATCCTTATGCATGTATTCATGTTATATATATGACATGCCCTATTTTATATGGTACTTAACATTGCCATCTGTCATTCCATTGAAAGTATGCTTTGTGTTTGCATACAAGAGAAGATTCATGATCAGGTGGTTTTAGGTTTTGTGAGGTTGATTGAATTTAAATACGATAGGTTGTGTGGATTGAGGAGTAATGCATGGAGCTAACCCAGTCTGGACCCCCGCAGGGAGGTTCGACCAGCTGTGATTCCAGGAGCCTGGTCGACCCGCTGAAGATCGGGGAGAAACCCCACAAAGTTGCCTTCACCAAGGAGAGTCTGAGGGGCCTCCAAGTGCTGGTCAGTCCCCTGCATGATACAACCACGTTGATTCAAATGACACCTTCGTAAGGATGGTACCTCTGTGTTGATTCAAATGACACCTTCGTAAGGATGGTACCTCTGTGTTGATTCAAATGACACCTTCTTAAGGATGGTACCTCCGTGTTGATTCAAATGACACCTTCTTAAGGATGGTACCTCCGTGTTGATTCAAATGACACCTTCTTAAGGATGGTACCTCCGTGTTGATTCAAATGACACCTTCTTAAGGATGGTCGAACCATGTTGATTTAAATGACACCTTCTTAAGGATGGTAGAGAAAACCTGAATGTTAGTACCTGATGATTTTATTAAATGAATGAATTGATGAATTTACAGGACTGTGAAAAGGCCAACTGCCACGTGGTCAGGTGCATCCTGAAAGACGTCAAGGCCAAGAGCGACTACTTTGTCAACGTGACAACAAGGATTTGGAGTGGCACATTTTCTTATGTAAATACATATAATAATATATAATTATAAATCATTCTATAATTATTATTATATAT
>JAOPJO010000008.1:20417650-20430046 GCA_027123675.1 Molva macrophthalma | reverse complement strand
TATTTTATATATATATATATATGTATGTGTGTTTGTGTATGTATATGTATGTGTATATGTATATATAAATATTTACATATACATATACATATACATATACATATACATATACATATGCGTATATACATATACATATATGTATATGTATATGTATACATATATATATTTGAATGAATGTCCTTTTTCACACAGGCTACTTTCCAGACTGTTGACCTGACCTCTATGGTAGAAATTGAGAGCTCCCAGCCTGATCTCCTCCTCATCAACCACAAGAAGTTACCAGTAAGACCAAATTGGCCTCTTTTTCGTTAATCAAATGCAATTGACAATGTATTTGACTATAAAAGGTACTTTGATTGGTGCATCAAGGTTAAAATAATGATCCGATTATATACGTCAAGTTTTGTTCTCGGTTGTATTTATGAAAGACAGTCGGGATAGTGTAGACAGTGTTCTTTCATTTTTGCTCAAAAACAGGTTGCCCATATCCCAATGTATACAATGAATAATGTTATGGTCAATTAAGCTTTAATTTGATGCATGCTAATGTTGATTCATTTGAAAGTTTCATTAATTAATACTGAAAAAAAACATTGTACACACACATAAGACTCATTTGTAAAATTTAACAAATATATCACCTTTATCCTGTCTTCACCTTTTCTACCACTAGGTGGCGGTAACGGTCAGTAAACCTGGAGCGACAGCTGATGTTCCAGTCGGAGTCATAGTGGGCAGTATTATAGGAGGGCTACTGCTACTTGCACTTGCTGTTGGCCTGTTGTGGAAGGTGAGCATTTTTTAGTGATCTCCCAAAATATGTATTTGTTTCGTTTGGATAATGAATATCAATTCATTGTAGCTTGCGAACCAGACAAATCTGCAAGAACATGTTTTATTTGCTCTGGTATATTTATCTGGCCCCCCTCCCGTTCAGACAGATTTCCAGCAGACCTAGCAGGCAAATCACAACTGCTTAAATAATATGGGGCGGGTTTCATACAATGACTTTATGTTGGAGCACCTATGGGAGTTTTGTTGAGGCATTTTCATAAACCACCAAGATGGCTGCCGCTATTGTGTCACACGTTTCATTGCTCTGATTGGTCTGTTTCTGTTGATAATGCCCCTTGAATCGAAAATGAAGGGAAAATGAGATGTTCCAGACTTATTCGAATTTGCGTATTGGTCATATTCCATAAATAATACGCAAATACGAATACGTATTTGCGTGTTATTTATGGTCCAACTTTGACTTACCTTACTTTTAGACCTTTTTTTTACTGCCTGATGTAAGCACAGAAGCAGAAAACAAACACTGAACCTAATAATTGTCAAGGATTGTGTGATTGGGTTTAGGGTTAGGGTTTGGTTTAAGGTTTCGGGTTTGCCGTTAGGGTTTGGTTTTAGGGTTAGGGTTTGGTTTAAGGGATGGTGTTAGGGTTTGGGGTTAGGGTTTGGTTTTAGGGTTAGGGTTTAGTTTAAGGGTTACGGTTGAATTTCAGGGGGGCATCCCTGCTTTAATACAAACATAATTCAATTATCTTTGTTTATTTCCTAGTTTGGCTTTTTTAAAAGAAAATACAAGAAGATGCAGACGGATGGGACTGAAGAGATGGAGCTCAACGCACCCGATGAGGGCGGAGACCCGTGAGACGAGGGAGAACACCTTCTGGGATGGATTTCATCAGAGCTCCTCACAGGTTGTGTGGTATGTGTAGCCAAGACAACGGCTCAATAAATGCACATTGTACAATTGGATTCAAGGCAAACCAGTGGTAAACATGTCCGTTCTGTCGACCTGTCTGCGGGGCTGAAGGATGCTCCAGATCTGTGGATGAAATGCAGTTCATTGTAGCAGTCTTTCATCTTGATTGTATATTGTTACATTGATGCAAAGCACTTGAATTTCAAGTGCTTTCAAATTTGTATGGGTTTTTTGTTGTTTTGGTCAAATAATTGTATTTGTTTTTTGTTATGTCAAAATTTCAATGATTAGATTAGATTAATTCATTCAACTTGAGGCAGAATACTGTCTTGCTCTCCAGGTGAAAAAAAGTAAAAAAAAAAAATGAATGCATAACATCAGAAAAGTGCATAGAACGAGTGTATCAAAACTAACATTAAGATAGTATAGCTTGAAAATAAAAAAAGGATGAAATTCACAGGGTGTACAGATGGGGAAAAACAAATATATTTACAAAGTGAATATATTAGTGTGCAATAGCTTGTGACTGCTGTTAACAATGTCTTCATGGTTTAGTATTTTTAATTGAGAAAGTATTGTATGGCTTTACAGTCGAGTATTTCTGAATTGAGAAAAAGTATTTTCTGGCTTTTCTAAATATTACTTTGTACGTTTTTTAATTTTTTTAATTAAAGGTACAGGTTTGGACTGTTCTACTAAAGTACAATGACCAGAATATTTTTGTAAATATTGTTGAATTCTACCAGAAACATGATAATGTGTTTGAGAGTTGAGAGAAAAAAAACAAATTCAATGCATTATTTAGTTTTTTCCCCTCAACTCTTAAGTATTTAAGTTGTAACATTAGCTTACAATCTTAGCTGAACCCAAGTTTTGTAAATGTACTTTTTTCTTTTAATTTACATAGTGAACAGCAAGGGGCCGACACCAGTAAACTCTGTGCTTATTTAAGATACCGTAGCCAATACCTGCAAGCTCTCTTGGTGTCCAAAGTAGCCTCAGCATTTGGGTGTTTTTGTTATTTTGCAATATTTGCAAAATGGAGGTAGGCCTTTAATGCTCATCTAAAGTAAAGACAATGGAAAAAATAATTAAGTTCCTTAATTTTTGTTCAGTTGTGTGCAGTTTTCTATTTCAAGCTGGAATTATTTTCTAAATGAAAATATGATGTGATGATTGTTTTTAATGTTTGTGAATTGTATAATAAATAACTGAATACATTAGCGCCACGTTCCACTTTTCAAGTTGTTGGCAACAATCGCAAACATTTGGTGTTATTTATCAATTGGAATAGCTTGTCTGATGGATTAGAGCAGATATCTTCAACAGGGGGTCCGTGACCCCTAGGGGGTCCGCAGAGTTACTGCAGGGGGTCCCCAAAATGATATGATCCCAAACTTTTATTTCTTTCAAAAATTAAAAGATGTACTTTGTAATGATGTATGTATACAATGCTAAGCCATCGTGGTTTTATACATGGCCGCACTACACGTTATTATTGGCCTGGTCTAATAAGCAATACAATTGTATCTGATATGTAATAGGGGGTCCCTCGACTATTACACTATAAGCCAAGAGGTCCTTGGCCAAAAGAACGTTGAAGACCTCTGGATTAGAGTATGCATTTATCAATCAAAGTCCGCCCACACTACAATAATATGCGGCCTCCTTTGTATGGCCTCCTCCACTAGATGGCAGTAGAGTATAGACGTAATACCGAATTTTAGCAATTCATCCTTCAGTTTTAGTTGACTGCTCTTAATCTGCTCCATGCATTCTTTTAAATCTCCAAACTATTATCAAGTCTTATTAGGTCTAGGCTTAGGTATTTTATCATTTGAGTTTAGGCATTTTATGTTGGAAACGTGTTACGCCTACCAACTTCGGCCCCCATCGGAATCCTTAGCTATGAAAGCAATGGATAATACAATGAATGGCTGCCACGTTTAAATTACTATAAAAAGCAATCACCCATTTACTACAAGGCTAAATGTAACATTCGCTTTTTCTTTTCGATAGTATGCCTACATGCTTCGAACAGTTGTAGTAGGCTATTCTGTTGATTATTGCAGAGTATTATATGTGTGTGTAATTCATATTCTTAATGGATACAAGTAGTATAACTATACAGGCCTAGGCCCAATTAACATTTTAAGTCGGATAAAAATAATACTCCAAGAATACCCGTATTCATGTTCGTCCACAAGATTAGGCCACTCATTAACTAGGTCTATCAATTGACAGGACTAACAGATTGATGGATTATGCATTTTAATCTATAACCAATTTAAATCCAATAAAAAACGTTTTTATTTTCTAGACTACATTTTTAGTAATTGGAGACACTTTAAATAGCCATTTGATTCAAAAACATATAGGCCTCACTATTTGTTTGTTAGTGGGCCTACACATATGGCTAGACATAAAGTGTTATCTTATACACATGTAGGGCTGCTCCTTGAGATTCGGACGTATTATTATTCTAATGCCGCGGAAACACATTTAGTTTCTTCCCCCCTCCAAATTTGGCCATAAATAGTATTGCAAGCGGTTTTCTTCACTATAATATGCCCTTAACGAGATCAAAACAAGACGTGTTGACTTTCTGACGCACTGACTCGCGCGTGTAAACAGAGCTCCGCCACCACGTACGTAAAAACACACGCACACAAACACACACCCACACAAACTAAGACGCACGTAGTGGCCACTAATAAGACATGTTTTTCACAATCAATATTATGACTGCGCTTCTCTGGGAAATCGTAGTTCAAAGAAGCTGTCAAATGTGAGTATTAAAGTCCTGCGATGCAAAACTTTTTGCTTCCATCAGTCAATCAATCACATAGTGAACCTATAGCTCCAATGAAAGGTCAATTGATTTTTGCTCTCCCGCCACCACACCACACGTCATATCCCGTGTTCCGCTGCAGAGGTCGCCCACGGGCTTCTCGAGTGCTTTCAGCGTTACGTCTCATTCAATGAAACGGAACACCCTGCTCTCCTAACTGAAAAGCCCGTCGGAAACCGGCTTGATTATATTTAAAAGCTTGACCCGGGAGAGAAACCTAAACAACTGTGTGTTCTAATATTAGACCGCGTGTAGGGCCACTATGACATCTATGTTTACCTCATGTGAACGTTTAAGTGGCCTACAGTGAAACAGACGATCAGAATGGCAATATAAATAGGACTATTGTGGGGAAACATTATTTATTAGCATTTAAAACATAAATAACGAATGAGGCTAATCCCATGCCCGCAAATGCAATGTCAAGTCGACTATGACTTAGTAGACTAAATATTTTGAAAGTCAAAATACTGTGAAAATAAATCAGTATTAATGACTTATTGATTGTTTTGTTTACGTTGGCGTGGGATTAGACTAACCTCTTTATCTCATAGGCTCCTTACGTGGACGGAGCTGTGTAAAACACACCCTCGTCTAATGCGGCTAATACATGGCATTCATCGTCTATAATTATACCAGGTTGCAAACACCATTAAACTCAAAGTGTGTCGTTATGTGCACTGCATTCCTGCATGGGATCTGTTTTGCTGCTTCTGTGTCAGTGTCATTACTGTTCGAGCGCGCGGACCCCCCACGGGGCTAGTTTATTATAGCCTATGAAGTCGTAGCCTGCATTTTTCATACTTTTTTTGTATTATTATGTCGCAAGAGAAAGTTGCTTCTAAAGATGTCACCTGATTGTGATTGAAAGAACTTTGGTTGAGGAAAAAAAAAGTCTCCCCACCCCCACGGAACAGAAGACCGCCCACCAGAGATAGTCAGCCGAGACCCTTATAGATTTAAAAAGAGAGGCAGCATTCTCAGACAGACACTTATTCAACAACACTGCCACCTGAAGCACAATACTTTTTTGCGCTGCGTGTGTCAATACGTCGTTCACTTCGCCTCTCCTTTATGTCTAGGATGCTGAAACTCCACTTTCATCCCGGCATGATTTTATTCTTCATATGGCTTTGTCATCTTATGGAAGATCAAAAAGTTCAAGGTAAGGACCTTAGCTGTATTATTTTGCTTGTATTTGGCAGTCTTTGCGTTTTAGGGGAAAAGTTCTGCTTGTGGCATCTCCAGCCTCAAGTGTGTGCAGGAGTGTCGGATACGTTGAGAGCCAGGGTAGTGTTGTAAGTTTTAAAGAGGGGTTTCCACGTATTGCTGTTGATAAACAGTGTAGAGCAGACCGTTGATGCGTAGCGTCTGTAAAACAGGTGCCCATATGGGACACTTCAAAGTGAGAGCAGGGCAAGTTTTGCGGTCCTGCTCGGAGCGCGCTGCCCTGCCTCTCTTGTCGTCTTGATATAGTAAGGGCAGTTTTCCACAATACCTGAGTAAACTCCACGAAATACTCTTTAGAATAAAACACATGTTGTCTATGGCATGATTGGCACTCATATAAATGTATTCAACTTTCGATAAGTAGATAACCAGGATTGTAAAAAAAATATTGTTGGATTTCGAATTATCCAAAAAGCCCACTGGTTTTCGAAAATGTTCTATTAGGCCCATATTACATTTAAAATAGATGTCTAAAATCCTGAACTGGTGGAATGCTGCTTGCTGATTTTTTTATACTTGGGTTTCGAACTTATGCTGTGATGTAACCAACATTTTTCAGAAAATCGCTATTTTTAATATCGCGTTGTAATGACTTTGGCATCTGTTTATGATCATCACCTCTGGATAATGTGCTGGAGACGTGCTCGAAATGGAAAATAAGACGCATTTCTTTTCTTTTTTCAAGTTTCGCCTGGCCTGGGCGCTTGTGAAGAAAATAGGATAATCTATTATAATAACAGTCTAGACGTCTAACTGGCCTAACGACATGCAATCACAGTGAGTTACAAGAAAAAAGGGCTTAGCCTATCCCTACTCTTGGATTCTCGTTAAGCGCTGTCAGTCTCTCTCTCAGTGGACGCCAGACAGGATAGGCAAGTGTTAACAGTCTCGCACAAAATCAGACAAAATAGGCGTCTGGGATAACGCAAGGCAGCACGTGGTGGAGCGCGTCTGGGTCGCGCGCCGCCGCGGCCAGACGACGCATGCGACACTAGGTCCAGTTTTTATTTATTTAATTTTGATTTGTTTGGTTTTTTTTCTCGTTGTTTTCAGCTGGCAACTGCTGGCTGCAGCAGGGTAAGAACGGGAGATGCCAGGTGCTGTACATGCCAGGCATGAGCCGCGAGGAGTGCTGTCGAAGTGGACGGCTGGGGACGTCATGGACCGAGGAGGACGTGCCCAACAGTACGCTTTTTCGGTGGATGATTTTCAACGGCGGAGCTCCCAACTGCATACCTTGCAAAGGTGGAGGTGCAATCGGTTTTTTTATTATCTTCTCATCGACAAATATCAAAATATGCAAATGTATTACGCCGTTGATTATCCAAAACGGCGGAGTTTTTATACCAGTATTTCTTAAAACATTTTGCGTCTTAATTTTATCATCATATATCATTTAGACTACTCCTGTAACACGTGTGAATGTTTTTGACTTCAGAAACTTGCGACAACGTCGACTGTGGACCTGGCAAGAGGTGCAAGATGAATCGGAGGAGTAAACCACGCTGCGTGTGCGCCCCAGACTGCTCCAACATCACCTGGAAAGGACCAGTGTGTGGCTCTGACGGGAAGACCTACAAGGATGAGTGCGCATTGCTTAAGTCTAAATGCAAAGGCCACCCCGATCTGGACGTCCAGTACCAGGGAAAGTGCAAGAGTAAGCTAACAAAGTGATCCCTTGTTTTTTTTTTACACTTACGAGGTCCAGCCATGACCTAGCCTATTCAACCAAACTAGACTACATACACTTCAAGCCTACATACAGCGTTTTGTTTTGTATTTGTATCGTCATTCATTTTTCATTTCATTTTTCTCATTTCACTGTTATACAGTGAGAGTGGCCTATGACTTCCTTCCTAATCGTTCCTTCTTCTTCTGCTTCTTCTTCCTCTCCTTGACAGAAACGTGCCGCGACGTCTTGTGCCCGGGCAGCTCTACGTGCGTGGTGGACCAGACCAACAATGCCTACTGCGTGACGTGTAACCGGATCTGCCCCGAGGTGACGTCGCCCGAGCAGTACCTGTGCGGGAACGACGGCATCACCTACGCCAGTGCCTGCCACCTGAGACGGGCGACGTGTCTGCTGGGCAGATCCATCGGCGTGGCGTATGAGGGGAAATGCATCAGTGAGTAGTGGTGTAGATACGCTGGGACACTTGGCTCTGGGAACCCGAGGACCCATACTGTGTGAGCTGATATCAATTTATTTCCATGCCAACATTCCACTAAAAGGGAGGTCTTTTTGTTCCCCCAACAAAGATCGCTGACATTTTATAGTTTCCCGATGTTGCTCCCCCAAGAGCAGTGCGTTAAGAGAAATAGTTGGTCAGGGGCCAGGCGGCTACACAGTAATATATTACTATAATGCTCCGAGATGCATTGCTATTCACACACGAGCAGGTCTACACAAAGGCCAAACTGCCATTTAAAACAGAACAATGATATGCGTGTCCCGAGAGCATCATTACATTTCGTATCATCCGCACACCAACATAGCGACAACAACAACAAAAACAACAACCAACTCCACAAAAGCGACGAGCAAAGATCCATCTATCCTAACCCAGGATGTTTTGGGGTTCGCCCCCCCCCTTCCCCCATCTCAAACAAACATCCTGGAATGAATTGTGAACCTTTGTTGTTTTTTCCTTCTTCTTCTGAAATCTTGGAATAAACCCGCGACACCGCGCACCGCGTTCTGTTTTCCATTTCCCTCCGACAGCAATCCTACGAGGTTCCCATCACCATGAAGGCCGTGTTCAACTACGTCGACACCTTCTCCTCCCGCATCCGGGAGATGGAGCTGCAGAAGAGGGACGGCACGGAGTGTAAGAAGGACGACAAGCCCCGCTCCCTGGAGAACTTCCTGTCCAGGTGCGGCCGCCTCCAATACTGAGAATGATGCTAATAATATTAATAATGTATTTCATTTACATTCACATTGCATTCATTCACAATTGTAGCCAATCTACTGATGATAAACGACTAACAAATGTTAAAGGTGCTGTAGGTAAGGTTCCAGAGTTGTAAAGAGAGAGCAGAAAAGAGAGCAATATTTTGAAACTAAACAACACAAAAACCGCTGCCACCCTCCCTACAATTCTTCCCCATTGACAAGTGTTGCATTTCCTGCACCTGTAGTTGATGGGCAAGATGAATTCCCCGAACCAATCAAAGGAGAAATGCTTTGATTGGTCTAAAATGAGCCAGAAGCGGTGGAAAATCGAAATTCTCACAAAACACTCACTAATGGATGAGTGGCTAGGTTGGATTGGCTATGCCATTTCCAGCAAATTAAAAAAAAGAATGGGTCTTAAATCTTACCAAAAGCACCTTTAACGCAAGTTTATCCCCCAAAAAACAAACTTGTATCGCAGTCCACAAGGTGGTTCAATGTGTGGCTGCTCTTTGGCTCTTTGGCTTAAAAAAAAACCCATCCCATTTGGTGGATGTTTTCATCCAAAGTGACTTATAATACTGCAAGTGCATACATTTCCTAGCATGAGTGGCCTCCTTGGGAATTGAATCCCTATCCCTGTCTTAATGCCATGCTCTGCCAGTTGAGCTAGACAGGACTACAAAGTCCACTCTGTAGGACTGTCTAGCTCAACTGGCAGAGCATGGCATTAAGGCCATATAGCGAGGGTGGTCGTTTAATCATAGTATGTTTTATTTCCCCTTATACATCTGCTGCTCGCCCCCCCACACCACACACCACCAGGATGTTTATGAAGGTCTACTTGATTTATAATGGTGGCCTAATGGTGTCTTACCTTAAACCTGTTGTGTGTGTGTGTGTGTGTGTGTGTGTGTGTGTGTCTGTCTGTTTGTGTTTTTACTTTGTTTGTGTTGCATGCATGTTAAACAAAATATAGACCACAGTGTTTTAACCCTCCGATCGATTCACTGCGGTGACACATTTTCCGGAGCAGTCTAAAACAGGCAGGCTGTTGTTTGTTTCCATGGAAACCCCAAATTCCATTTTGATGACAGCAGAGAGCCTTGACAGATTTTCAACCTAAATTAGGGGTTGTCACTTGCTGCCGCATACGAGATGAGATTATACTGGTGGTATACTCGAGCACTAACTGCTCTTTTTGGTTCAGTCCTTTGGTCACTATTTCAAAACAACACTTGCATCCCGTTTCAACTTCCTTGATTGTTGCAGGTTCCGTTGGAGACGACGTCTGTTTGTAATCTCTGCCCCTAACGACGAGGAGTGGGCTTATCAGCAGCAGCTCTACGCCCTGGCCAGCCAGGCCTGTAACCTGGGTGAGTTATTGGACACCAACCAATCACAGCCAATCAACAACCAATCAGTCACCAATCAAAACCAATAGATGGCCTGTGGTGGTTGTATCCATGCAGTCAATGGAAAGATTTACGTGTATTTATTGAAATGCCTGTCTGCGATTATCTATACATTTTTTTATTTAATTTAAGTTGAGTTAAAATGAAGGGACTAAGTTTCATTCTCAGGGCCTTCCAGATTGTTACATGGACCACTTGAGAATACATTGATATATGTCCACTACTGGGAGTGCTTGATAATAAGGAATGTTATTGTTTACTGCAGCTTTACAGATGTTCTTGCAATGAAACTGTTTGTGTGTGTGTGTGTGTGTGTGTGCATGCTTGCGTGCGAGCATGTGTGTGTGGGTATTCCCCTATAAACAATGTTTATACAAGGCTGCACTGTATCAGGATATCATCATAACCTTCGTTTAAATCGTTTTTTTAGGTCCCTTGCCGAAAAGTTTCCTTTTCTAAAATGACAAAATAGGCTAACCTGTACAAAAGGTTTGGCAACAAACATGTAATCTGTGAACATCCTAGAATGAACCATAGCATAAACATCTTACTCAAGACTGCTATATGTTACTGATGTATATCATTGATTGTATATATAGTATTTTGACACATCTGCTCCCTAAGTAAGGATTTTCCCCATGTGGTGCAGGCTATTTAATCATGTGAGGGAAAGAAACTAGCTAGCCTTGCTTATCAGCAGTTCCAGACCAGCGACGGTGTGTGTGTTTCCCCCGCCGTGTTGCTCTTGGCTGGGCCTCCACCCTGGGCTGCACCCCTCCCTCCCTCCCTCCCTCCCTGCGTTTCTATACCCAGACAAAGGCCTGCCCGGCTGACTGCACTGTGGGCTGGGAGGGTCTGATCATAGTTTTCAGACTCTCACCTCATAATAAAGCCCATGAGGTTCTCAGTTGTCATGAAGTTGTAAAAGAGGATGCAGCTGGCTGGGCTGGCCTCTGCACCTTGTCCTGTCTCTTAGTTTGCTGGAAAGCTAAGATGGCTTCAATAATATTCCGACCTGTTCCCATCATCGTATGGATTCAAATGAAAAAATTAATATGGAAGGAAGCAGGTGGCCAGAGTGTGGGAGATAACGTATTTTTGATTTCAAAGCTTTGAAGCTTCGGCCTCTTCTAAAATGTTTGCTCTTTGTTTTATCGTTTCTCCATGGTAACGCAGGTCTGCGGCACATTTCCATTTTGAAGCTGGTTGGCACTGAACAACAAGATATGGGCGGAGTCTTGGAACTCTACCCGATTAACGGTGAGAACCCCATTCCAAGAACTGTTCCCGACATTTGTCTCACCTGGGAAATGGCGTGATCTTAGCAGGTCTATAAGCAAAGTTGGCCAAACTTTGCTCAGCGCTTCCCACAGAGATTCTGCTGAGAGTTTTACCTTCCGTTAACCCCCTCTCTTTGCTAGCCACCATGTTTACTTTCCACATTCAAGCAAACCCAGTGCACCAACACCACCTTCCACCTCCTCCTCCTCCATGGAGGAGTCTCTATTTAAAACAGCCCCCACCCTTCAAAATGTCTTAACTTCATGTGGCCTGAGGTTGCTTCACCTTTGATCATTTCATTGGCCAACCACATAAAAAAAAAGAAATACTTCATCTGACGTAGATAGGATCTTTTCATGGCGCTGCACAGCTGTATAAGCATGCGTTCTGGTGCCGTAGAGGCGAAAGGTAGCGAAATGGAAATATGATAGTTTCGACCTTTTTCATTTCGCAGGTCTTGCCACCGTTTAACACCTCACAGTGAAACCCTTTCCCTATAGGGAGACATTTCTATGCTTTCCGCTTTCCTCTTTTTCTGAATTGAGGTTTCATCAATGTTTTCTCCTAAATCCTGCTCACTCCCACCTCTCCCCCCCGCAGGGAGTGCCACGGTTGTGCGGGAGGGTCTGTCGCCCTCCCTGGTGAGCGACATCAGGAACTACTTCCAGGTCAGCCCCGAGTACTTCTCCATGCTGCTGGTGGGCAAGGATGGCAACGTCAAGTCCTGGTACCCCTCGCCCATGTGGTCCATGGCCATCATCTACGACTTGGTGGACTCCATGCAGCTGCGGCGGCAGGAGATGGCCATCCAGCAGTCGCTGGGCATGCGCTGCCCCGAGGACGAGTACGGCGGCTACGGTTACCACCAGCATGGCTACGACCACGGCTACCAGGAAGGCTATCACCAGGGTTACGGTTACTAAGGACAACGGTTACTGGAGTGTTTGTGTGTGTGTGTGTGTGTGTGTGTGTGTGTGTGTGTGTGTGTGTGTGTGTGTGTGTGTGTGTGTGTGTG
>JAOPJO010000008.1:20357842-20371028 GCA_027123675.1 Molva macrophthalma | reverse complement strand
TCTAAATGCTGACTTACTTCATTTATTAACTTAGATTGATCCTTTCACTCTCTGGGCCTGACAATAATGTCCAACTTGAGACCTGCTGCAGGCCCCAGTCTACAGCCCACTCACAACACGCGGACCCCCAACCACAGGGCCACCCTGCCCACCGCCAAATTAAAAGGATTGTCTGCACAAGGGAAGCACAATATGGAAATGTACACAATGTCAAATGTTGAACAGTACCATGTTTAAAAGTGAGTTGCAGCCAACATGAGACACTATTTGCTTAACTTTGACCACTGCAGAAGTGTGCATACCAGCTGCACACCCACACATAGAGACACCCATTTTACATCTGTAATTAAATGAGCCGTGGTTTGCAATGTGATGGTCTAGCCAGGCAGTTGCGCTTCTACTTACGGCATTTATGCCTAATTACGGTTTAAGAGTGGGCGGTTAAGTATGGTGTTTTTGTTTTGGTTAGCCTACAAATATTAGCATGGCAGTTGTGTGAACGTAAATGGTCAAGCACTATTACCTGAGACCCAAGTTGTGCAATTACTAGTTTCTCCACATATGGCACATTGAATTAGCTCAGATTGTGTTGTGACATAATGGTGTGTGTGAATGGTTTCTATAAAACATGACATATGATATGCAGACAAATACACCAGATAAAATGCTGGAGCACAAAAGATACAATTCAAATAGGTCTTTGTTTTCTATACTCGTAGGCAAAGGAAACTCATTTATTTTTAGCGTACTTATTTCGTTGAATAACTTATATTGAGACAAGCTGTCATCATCCGTAGGCATTGTACTCAGTGAACAACGATAGCCAATTGTCTTGTAAAATAGAGAAGGCATCTTTCATTTGTGGAACCGTTATTGCCTGCTTTTAATCACTACCAGGAAATCATATCAGGGATTCTATTCAGGCAATACTGAGGCCCACACAAAAGGTTTCGCTAGGCCCAGTTATGACACTCCAACATGGACAACATCCATTGCATAACAATGTAATGCCCTAAAACTTTTTAGCGTCATGCTGTGACCCAAAAAACAACCATTAATATAAAAAATTCATTATTTGGGACCAAAGAAACCGATGAACCCACACACTGCTCTATTTATTTGAGCTTAATGAAGACGAAGATCAAAGTATCACGGGAGACTTTCAACTGAATTTCCACAGAAGAAATCCAGGCAAAAAAAAAAAAAGAAAATCATTGGCTATTTGGATTTTTGTCTGTGGTTTCTCAATGGAAGAAAAAAGGTCCTTAAGAGGAGGAGAAAAATCCAAATTCCCAGCGTTTGATCCCCGTGTGTCAGGAGTGGAAGCTGAGGAGGGGGGCCGAGGGGGTCGCACCCTGAATAGGGTTTTTTTTTTCGGAAGTCTGGCCCCAGCTAGCGGCAGCCGGCCATCCAGCCCCTGCTTGACCAGCGCACAAAGAGGAGGGCACTGAGCACAATTGGGATGCAAGAGGGCGGGATCCTTCGCCTGCCAGGAGAAGAGTCCGGCCCTGAAAGGGGTCTGGACGGCTGAATCACGCTCCCTGCTGATTCGGAGAGCGAGGACCCACCGGGGTCAGGGTTCAGTGGCATTTCAAGGCATCTATGTGGGAAGAAAGGCGAGGGCGATGCCCAGCACAACCTGCCTACTGCCCCCTTCGGCCCCAGTGCTCCTTAACCTCCCCCCAGAGAGCCAGGTCCAGGAGTGACAGGTTGAAAAGAGCTTTTTTTTTGCGGGAGAGCTGCAAAGGGAGCAGAGATGAAGGTGGGAGGCAGGGCCCGAGTGAGCAGAGGAAGACAAAGAAGTAAGCGGAGGAGAGGCATCAAAGACGAAAAACAACAACAATACTTTCTAAGTAGGTTCACATATTTCGCCTTGAAAGTCTAGAGTGCTCTCTCAAGAGGGTAATCAATATGTACCGCTTGACTGGTGTTGCAGCCCTGGGCCTCCCATGGTAGGATGGATCAAGCACTAAAAACATACTTTTTGTCAATGCACATATGCACACGCAGATGCAGATAGACACACACAAAAATGACTTTTAGGAATAAGCAATACCTTATCATTTATCTGCTAGAACATCTCATAACCCCGTGGGTAGTCGACCTGCTCTATGCATACGTCTGCTGAGTGGGTGGGCATTGAGCCGTAAATGTATTCTCCTAATCCACCTGGGGATCACAACCCCATTCCCTCTCCCACAGAACAAGCACACAACACGCAACACACGCACACACACAAATTCTCCGTCCCATTCCCTGGTGTGATAACGGGTGATTGACGTCTGCAAGTACTCGCATGGTCTCCAGAGGTGCAAGTGGAAACCTTCGCTTCCTTCCCAAAAAACCTTTTCAAGAAGTGCATACGATAATGAGACCTAAGCCAAAAACCATTCAGCCCAAGAGCGCGTAACTGCTAGCCAAGTCTTTGGCACTGTCCGGGAATGTACTGCGAGGATGATCATGGAACATACCCAGCCTTAGTACAGGAAGGACCTGCACGAGTGCAGCACAGAAACCACAGACTTTGCGTTGGTTGTCAACAGCCCATTTTGAGTTAATTACACCCACAGGAGATACGACTGGATACCCGTGGCATTACATCGAATCAAACGTTTTGCTATCACGCCACGACTTTGATAGTGTCAAAATGGCTATCTAATTTCTAATGTCAAAATGCTAATTCGTTAGCCCTGACATTATGTGATTGAATTACACGATGATGGGCAGTAAAGCACTGTGGAGCGTGGGAAGCTGATTCTGCCAATGGGGCCTCTGTTCATTCTGTCAAGCACTTGCCCTCAATTAGAAAGCCAACACCTCAAGAAGAAACCAATGAATTGCACTGACCTAAGATGTTGGCTGTGCAATGCAACCACGCAATTACTATTGAAGCCATTTACGGTCCAGATACCAGGATAGAGAGATGCAGATGCATACCAAATTATTAACATTGATTCTATATATTCTATATTGATCCTGTCTAACACGGCATTAACATGGGTCAGGGGTTAGTTTCGCACCGGGACAACCCATGCTGTGAGAGTATGCACACAGCATATAATACAATATATATTTGACATTTAGCCATGGCTAGTCTTATTCGGATGAATGATCAATTTGTTATGAGCTCCATATAACAAGGTGATCGATATGTTTATCTGGAATTGGGGGGACGGGCACAGTAAGGTCACCTGCTTTTCATCCATTCTTTTTTTTTTGTTCCACTATAGCCCAGCGACTCACAAGAGGGAGGCGCTGGGGGAGCTAGTGCGTGTGTGTGTGTGTGTGTGTGTGTGTGTGTGTGTGTGTGTGTGTGTGTGTGTGTGTGTGTAAAGCCACGCACCCCTCCGATAAAAACCCTCTAATTTGCAGGCTTTTCTTTACCGTCTGCGTGTTCCACATGTTTCTTTCTGATGCTCACATTCTGGCTGCCTGATTTTAATTTTTTCCTTTCATAGAAAAAATGAAAGATTGATGAATTTCTAAACATTTGGGCGGGGAGTGTTCTTTTACAGCAGGCTTTGTCAAACATGGTTTGAGTTTTCTTTATTGGGTTGCCTCGCAGAGCGTTCGATTAGGACCTGCCTTTTGTAAATACATTATTTTCTCCTTCACATGATTGATGTTCTATTTCAGAGTAAAGTGATGGCAAACAACTTACTACTGAAAAGAGGCTTTTAAGTTGGAAGTTATTCATCATTGTTACATTTGGCCTTTCACTAGGGGCCACAAAAGCTAAATGGTTTTATTCAGTTATCAATGCAGCCGTTTTACTTTACAAAACAAAGAGTCTTTGATTGGACTGTGATGTTTCATGTCTTGTCCTGATCTTCTACAAAAGCTCTTTCCCACAGTGCAGTTCTTCTACCCTGGATCAGATTATTGGTTTGCACTGGACACTGGACACCGGTTAAATAATATATGGACACGAGGGAAAAATAAATGATTATATATGTTTAACTCGCATGCATTTGAGCTTTATTGTTGGGAACAATACAGTTCCAGGTGCACATTAGGAAAATACACACATTGTATTGCTTAAATATGCCTAATGCAGCAACTGCAGAATTCATCACACAAATGTCATTATATGAAACGAGGTATTCTGTGGACAATGAGTCACAAGGGCTGAAAAACGTTATTGATCTATTGGGCCAATGCATGAGAAAGCCAGCATTAGCCTGAGGGTCTGTCCAGCTATTAGGAAGAAGCCAATCTGCGCCCCCCCCCCCCACACAGGCCTTATAAGAGAAGCAAGGGCTGTAGAACAACATGTACATTGTTCTTTAAAGGACAAAGTGCAGACATAAACACATTTTTTCTGAAAGCCTGCATATTAAGACAGCAATTCCACATGTTTAACGCATTGACCAGGACTGTATTCACACGGTAAGGAACCTGGTTCAACCAGCACCTTCTAACACCAATATTAAGCTACAACTGCTACAACTACTTCTGTGCATCTGCTAAATGGCAGCTATTGCACTCCAGGCCTGAGAGCAAGGCTCCCTGCTTCAGCAGCTGTTCCTTCTCAAGGCTTCTTCCCTCTTCCACTGCGGGACATTTTCCGATGACATACCGCAAAACAATACTTCTGTGTCGACGAGGTCTGCCATGGGTCTCTGCAAAGTCCTTTGTAGAGACCCATGGCCTCTACAGAACCCCTCTACAGAACCCCTCTGAAAACCCCTCTACAAAACCCCTCTACAAAACTGGGCATAGCTACAGTGGTTACATAGAGACTGGGCGTAGCTACGGTGGTGACATAGATAGTGGGCGTAGCTACGGTGGTGACGTAGAGACTGGGCATAGCTACAGTGGTGACGTAGAGACTGGGTGTAGCTACAGTGGTGATGTACAGATGGGCGTAGCTACAGGGGTGACAGAGTGGGCGTAGCTACAGTGGCAGCTGGACACTATGAAGTATAAATTGTATGGCTAGGGTTAGAGGTGTAGGGTTAGAGGTGTAGGGAGGTGTAGGGAGGTGTAGGGAGGTGTAGGGTTAGAGGTGTAGGGAGGTGTAGGGGAGGTGTAGGGAGGTGTAGGGTTAGAGGTGTAGGGAGGTGTAGGGAGGTGTAGGGAGGTGTAGGGAGGTGTAGGGTTAGAGGTGTAGGGAGGTGTAGGGTTAGAGGTGTAGGGAGGTGTAGGGAGGTGTAGGGAGGTGTAGGGTTAGAGGTGTAGGGTTAGAGGTGTAGGGTTAGAGGTGTAGGGAGGTGTAGGGTTAGAGGTGTAGGGTTAGAGGTGTAGGGTTAGAGGTGTAGGGAGGTGTAGGGAGGTGTAGGGAGGTGTAGGGGAGGTGTAGGGAGGTGTAGGGTTGGAGGTGTAGGGAGGTGTAGGGTTAGAGGTGTAGGGAGGTGTAGGGAGGTGTAGGGTTAGAGGTGTAGGTTAGAGGTGTAGGGGAGGTGTAGGGATGTGTAGGGGAGGTGTAGGGAGGTGTAGGGTTAGAGGTGTAGGGTTAGAGGTGTAGGGAGGTGTAGGGAGGTGTAGGGAGGTGTAGGGAGGTGTAGGGGAGGTGTAGGGAGGTGTAGGGAGGTGTAGGGTGGTGTAGGGAAATAGGGAAAAGTGCAGCCACTTGACACTGTAACTAGTGTGTTTAGCACACACACAGGGCTGTATTGCATCGTATTAATATGCGTGTTGTACAAATGATCAATATTTCTCTCCGTCTGTGTCACACTCTCGCTGTGGCTCTGAGTGAGTTAGAGTCTCACTCCTATTTCTTTCTTTCCTCATTAACTATTCCTTTGAGTTAATTAAAGGTTACTCAGATGGAATAAGGCTTATCAAGTCACTCCACCGATACTCAGGCGAGCTTCAGCACATTCACACAAACGCACCCTCATATAAGCCAACACACACACACAATCTGTCTTAGTGAGTGGCTCATGACACTCACTGGCTAAGCCATCCTTTTAACACACAGTTGCATTGAGGAAACTACGGCTCTGTGCAAATATCTCTTCAAACGGTCCAACCTGCACCAGGACATGTACCGCATCGAGTGTTCTTCAATAAGTATCCCACATTGTTTGTTACATCTTTGGCGTTTGGTAAAATTCACATTGTTATCCAACTTGCTTCGTCTTCCCATTGGTACAAAGGCTCATGCTGAGGTACAGGAAGTGAGGCGTGGTAGTTTGGTCCTCATACAACGAGGATATGTGCGGTATTTATCTTTGGACATACAGAGCATCAACACAGATCTGACAGAAAGGTTCACTACTCTCTCATGGGTAGTTTACTCTCTTTACTGAGGTGACACATATCTTCTTTAAATGAAAAGCACAGTGCCTGATGCGCGGAGTCCCCTCTTTCTGAGGCCCAACGAGAGCACATTTACTTCTGCACAAAAAAATCTCTTCCATTGTCACTATCGCTTAGTGTTTTGTTTTTTTGTCCCCTTATTCAACAACAAGTCACAACAAATAGTGTTCCCTGTTTAAAAGCCCAAGCTGTACTACAGGGCTTGTGTATTTAAAAATTGCATTTCCGCAGCACCAGTGGCCCCATGCTGAGTTAAATGAAGGCATTTATTCTCCTGCCGCATCAGGCCTGGAGATATGCTTTCATTAGGACAGCGATTAGCATAGTGCTTGTTACCACTGGGCTTGTTAGCGAAACAGGGCTGGGTGTCTGACTGTCTCCACACGTCCTCACATGCAGCACATATATAGCTGCACAGGGTGCTGGGGAAGATGCATAGTAGCCATCAGAAATGAGTTTACGGATCTGAACGTAGTGCTTTTAAGATGGAGGGCATTTTCTTATCGTTTCTTTTTTTTTCAAGGGATCTGTACTATACATATTGTTTGCATGGCATGTTTAGCATCTTTCAAATGGCCTTCTATTGTTTTCATTTCAAAGCATTCATTATGAAGGAAGGGTATTATGTGAAGGCACCAGCAAATACACAAACCAAAATGCCCCCGGCTTTTTGTCTCTTGTGGCTTTGGCTTTTGTGTGTTTGTCTTTGGCTTTTGTGTGTTTGTGGAATGGTGTGAACAGTGCTTCCTTGGTTAGCTCTGGAGGCAGCACCTGCATTAATTAGCATCGGTTAGCCGCCAACGCAGTGGCTCAGCACCATCACCTAGTTTGAGGGCTAGAGAAAAGTCTCATGTCAAAAAAGAAGAGTGTTGACCTGCCTTGATGAGCAACTGATACACATTGAGCAGTGCACACTTTCTGAAGCTAGCGGCAGACTGCAAAAGGCAGAGAAGGAACACCTTTAAAATAAAACTAAGAAGCATAATCCCTTTGATGTGTGGATCAAACGTGTGGTGGTCCACCCACCCCTCATGGTCACGGTCGGACAGGATGTGTCGGAGCGCACAAATGGATGGCGCACCTGCATCCAAAACACCTGGTCATGGGTGGGCACCACCAAAAAAAAGAATAAGTCAAGCGTAACCAGGACATGTGGGGCTCCATCCCCAGGATGTCCATGGGCCAGATCCAAAGCCCAGCACCAACACTGCGGACCCTCGCTGGCCCTGGTCCAGCTCATGCAGGCTGAAACCTGGGTCAGCAGAAACAGGTTTCGTCTTGACTCTGGGAAGCCCTGGGCATGGACCCAAGCTTCGAGTCCACAAAGGGCGAATTTTGGCTGCAGGGACTAAAATGGCCATGATCAATTTCAACCTTCCCCTTTCAGGCATTCATCGCTTCAAGATATGTTCCTGGAGCTCCAGCCACTCCCAGTCCACCACCAGCTGGTGGTGGACTGGAGCTGTCCCAGGCAGACTGCAGATGTTGCAGGGGTTGGTTATCGTGTACATCAGGAATGTCACCCATGTTGTTCTGCAGAAATGTAAAATGGCACACAGCATGATTTTATGTCTGACCCATATTGGCCATCCAGACCCAGTCTGCTGGCGTCCAAACTGTTGAGCCCCGACATGGAACTGGAGCGTGGGACGGGGTAGCGCTGCGGGCTGGACTGCCCTTGGCAGGGGACTTTTGATGGGACTTAAATAGCCAAGAGAGTAAAAGGGCAGAAACGACGGCTTGCAAGGCTGGGAGAGTTTGGGGTTATTGCATGGGTCTGCCACTTCAGTTGTTTCAAAAAAGGAATATGATTTATTCTTTCAGCATTGAGATCTACCGGCTTTAGCAAACACTCGTATGGGTTCCACACTCTCACTGTTCAAGTGTTCTTCTGGTTTTCATCAACTAATCCATGTCTGCTTGGTTGGTCCCTGATTCTGGTTACTACAATGCTCTTATCTAGATTAGCAAATAAATACTGATAATGAAGGGCCTGCAGAAGTAGTAGTTTTTTATGATATGGGCACATTTCACAGCAGTAGCCAGCAGCGTAGCTCTTTGCAAAGAAATATGTCTTCCTCTTTTTCTTTGCTTGTTTTTCAGTCAGCTATCAATGGCTGATTGAAAAAGTTGAAATACCGCCAGGAAATTAAAGACGTACACCTATCTACTGCGTCGCAAAGACGACTTAAGGCAAAACAAGCATTCATTATATATCTTTGTTCATTATTATGAATAAATATTACTGAAGAAGCATCTCTCAAGAATAAGCTAAAACCAGCCAATAAACAAGACCAACATTAAAAAGAAAGATCACAGAAACATTTCTATGAGTTTCCACTGTGATTTAGACAGATTTTTGCCAATGAGTCAATAACTCAATTCGGGACACAGTGTAATGTTCTTGTAATATCATATTTCACCAAATAAGGACCAGGTTTACAAACCTAAGTTGATTAATCAATAAATGCACGTAGCCTAGGAGGAGAAAATGTCAACAACAACAACAAGGCAGTTGGTTTTATTCTATTGCGATCTTAGAATAAAAATGTAGGTGTATCATGCTTACTGAGTGCATTTCTAATGTTGAATTATTTGTATTAATTGAGTACACTGTAGAACGTTGCACCTGCTTGTAGTTTAACCCTGTGTACTCCCCAAATGGGAGATAAGCTCAGAGAAAAATGGGTGAAATGGGTCAATTAAAAGCCAAGCTCTACTAACATAGTTTCTAATTGAATGGGGTCGTTTTATTGGGTTTGCAGTCAATATTGCAAAATAATTTGCACTGGGATGATAATGAAATGTAACTCGTCTATCAACCTAAAGTCAATGTATTCGATGCTAGAGCGTACATGAAAAGGACTTTTGAGAGGTTTCTCACCCACTTCACAAACTGTGTGTGTTTTGGCCTTGGACTTCTCCTGAGCCCCATTCACATCATTTTTGTTAAATCCTTCTTTTTAAACTCGCAGAGGCCATACAGAATCTGCCATTCTTTCATACTGCTTGTATAGACCGTACTCCTTAAGCAAATGAAAGTGGTCATATAGTAGTTTCCAGTATATTAAGACCATAACAGGTCTTGCAAAACTACTATGAGGATTCATTCAGCCCCCTCCCAAGGTCTTGCCTGAAACCATTGAATTGTCTCTCCAACACTCCAGTTCTGGGGAACAGAAAACCATTTTGACGAGTTCCCATACTAGCCCATGTCATATCAAGCTAACACAGATCTGGTGACATCTTTTTCAGGTTTGCATTATGTGCTAAATAGAGCTGAGGAACACAGGACCCACGACCATTTGAACACAGGACCCAGGTACACAGGACCATGTGAACACAGGACCCAGGTACACAGGACCATGTGAACAGAGGACCCTGGTACACAGGACCATGTGAACACAGGACCCAGGAACACAGGACCATGTGAACACAGGACCCAGGTACACAGGACCCAGGGGACACAGGACCCAGGAACACAGGACCCTGGTACACAGGGCCCTGGTACACAGGACCATGTGAACATAGGACCCAGGTACACAGTACCCAGCTACACAGGACCAAGGAACACAGGACCCTGGGAACATAGGACCCTGGGAACACAGGACCCAGGAACACAGGACCATGTGAACACAGGACCCAGGTACACCGGACCATGTGAACACAGGACCCAGGTACACAGGACCCTACACAGGACCCAGCTACACAGGACCCTGGTACACAGGACCCTACACAGGACCCTGTAACACAGGACCCTGGTTCACAGGACCCTGGGAACACAGGACCCAGGAACACAGGACCCTGGTACACAGGACCCTGGAAACACAGGACCCTGGAACACAGGACCCTGGGAACACAGGACCCAGGTACACAGGACCCTGGGACATAGGAAGGACCCTGACCACAGAGCTATGGACAGATGAAATGTTCATGCTGCTGAGTGCAGATCCAGTTACGATGCTGAACACCAACATCAAGAAGTTGAAGTTGATGCCAGACTGCTACAGAAAGTCATTGGAGAGAAACATGCAGGCTTAGGTTACGCTAGTACATTCTGAAATGATATACAGGGGTTTTCCCAGGGGTTTTCCCAACATCCAGCCAGTAAAGCTATGCAGTAGTCCGAGCTGTGTGTTCTGACAGGTATACAGATGCAATACGCTTCAAATGTAAGCCAAACGAGGCCCAGAGATTTGTAGCAGACCCGGAAGGTACCAATGATCGCAAGTCAAGCTGAAAGGTCTCCCAATGCTGTGTGAGATGGATGGCCTTTCTGGGAGGACTAGAACCAGACAGGTTGAGGTGATGGTGACACATTCATCCAGACTGAGTTGTCGGAGAGGCACATTAAAATACGTGTTAAGGCTGTGGTGTCTTCTGGGTTAAGCGGAGTATCATTGGCATAACAGTAGTAGCAGAAAGTGCTGGGATGTGTACAGGGGTGCTGGTCTGTAGTTGATAGGTTGTGTGATGGCTTTCTTTAATAAGAGGGAAGCATGGAAACATAGGGGAGAGTGGAGGTAAAGTGGAATAGGGTAGTGGGGGACGCATTTATTTGTGATTAAAAGCTTCACAAAGGAGAGACCCATATTATTCCAAAAGGCTTTAGACCATATGTGTTCAGTGTGGTTAGAGGTGTGAGCTCAACTCCAGCAGACCTGGGCCTTCTATCCTACAATAGACTGATGTTCCCCTGAGGATGCTATGCCAAATTGTCCAGTGATATTTGTCTTACTCTGCAGGTAGAAAAACAGCGTCTGGGAGGGAGGGAGATACATTTTATGAGTCAGTGAATACAAGCAATTACTACTGACAGCAGGCTGCGGTAAGAGGAGGAATTCAAGTGGACAAGAAGCTCTCCGAGCGCTTGGTTCCTGCATTGTGAGCTGAATGCCCCATCCTCTGGTCACCCCATTAAATCAATAAACCTGAAACATCTGTTCCTTAGACATCATGATTTTAGTAGTTGTATTTATTATTTTGTTATTTTGGCCAGGCTTAGTAACGTTTTCTGTATTTTTATCTACCATTAATAGAACATGCTTCAGTAAACAATGTCTTCACCAGGCTGCTTGGACCAGCCAGACAGCTCAGATAACAGCCTCAAAAGTTGAAGATATCAACTTTATACTTTATACTTATAGTTGAATATCTCAAGATAGCATTACCACTGCCAGATAGGGGTTCACACTGGTGCCTACTCAGAATGTATGCTTTCACTGCATAGTAAGAAGCTACTGAAAGACCCTGCAAAACTATGAGGCGTCTTTACTTACCGCTTGCAAACTTCTATGGACATTTGCCAATTTAAGACAGATATGATTTAGGGTTCATTCTTTATAAGGGAAATTATTATGTTATTATATAGAGACGGCTACATTTGATTTTGTTTAGGTGTTAGCTTAGAGACAGAAGTAAAGAACCAAAATAATTGTGACTGTGACAGTATTATTTAAGATTTCACCTGAATTGAAAAAGGATGCATCGCTGTGCGTGTGCATGACTTCCCTCAACCTGCCTTAGGAAGCTTGGTTCACTGCCATCAAGTGTTGAAAATGTGTACAAAGAGTCCTAGAGACTCGAAGATTGCTTGGCCCAGATGATTCATCATGGAATCCGGGCTGCTGGTCCATGTGGGTCTGGACTGGAGAAGAGGGCATGGAGAGGATGAGATTCCGTCCTCATCCCAAGGCCCAAAGCATCCCTGGCTGTGTCTGTGTGGACACACGTGGGAAGGAGCTTCGCATTACACCTGAACAGTGTGTGAGGTGAAACCTAACTGGGCATATCAAACAGCTGTTTCTCTTGTTAAGATGCTGCAGAAATCATTCTTTATACCGTTACATAAGTCAATGGTGATGGGGAGAGGGCAAACGTGATGTTCTTTCTAATTAATGAAATTCAAAGTATTGATTCCTGGCAGATAGCCATTGTATCCCTGCATCAGGAATGGGAAACGATTAGAATAATATAGATAATATTACCCCAATAAGCTATGGGGCCATACAACATGTATATATTGATATCATGTAATATCATGTTATAATGTCACTGTATTGAGATCCTAATACTGTATATAATGAACACTTTGTAATACTATACAGACATCCATATATTCTACTCTAATACTTCAAATATGCTGGTAATAAAATAATACTTAACTGTATAAATTGCAATTAAAAACAGCAACAAATCCAGATTCACATACAAATGCAATAGTCTACAATATTACTGCACAAAGCAACAAATATGTGTTGTGAGTAGTCACAGCTTACTCCATTAATCAAACAGCCTTAGTTACTCGATACAACGTAACGTTAACATACACAAAGACAACTCAACAACTATCAATGCGTCAAAAAAACTATCCTAGCGTCAACATGACGGCTTCTGGAAGGACTTAGTAAGATAACATTTTGTTAATTAATGTTCTCCTTGTGAAAGGCTGAGATCATTTGGTGCTGCTGTCAATGTATCTCCCTACAATGCCTGTTCACGGAAGGAACACACACACACACACACACACACACACACACACACACACACCCTTTGAGACATAATCCACCCACTCACATTTGAAGATGGCAGACAGTCCTTCCTTCACAGTCCAAGAGAAGGCTGATTGTTAGAACCAAGAATGTAGGATTGTGTTAAATCAACGCCATTTGTTCAAGTTATGTCCTTGGAAAATCGATTAGACAATAGTTGAATACTCGGCATACAAAAGTGAGAAGAAATAATAAATAAATAGAAATGCATTGTATATGTGATGGCCTTTAAAGGAAGATGGAACATCAAAGTCTGTCTTGACTTTACCAAGCCGAGAGAGAGAGAGAGAGAGAGAGAGGCAGTATGGCCTCCCTGGGCCGCTCCCAGCCCAGTTCAGAACTATCCACGCCTGGCCCGTATAGCGAGTGTA